>JAKSZP010017474.1:0-85252 GCA_022478985.1 Massospora cicadina
ATTGCACTGAGAAAATTGTTGGTCAATTTTCTTCCTCAAATTTTCCATTAAAAACCTTCCCCAGAAAATTTACTATTATATGTTGAGAATTAAACCGCCTTTTCTGCCGGCACTCTCATACCCCTAGGGGTTTATGCCCCTGTTTGTCTGATACTCTATTTTGTGCCTGTATGAAATTCTGGCTCATTGGCAGATATTGGTTAAACTCCTTTTCAGTTTCATATCTGTCATACCAGCAGCAGTGCCTTGGGTATTCTGGTTTGCCGTTCAGGTGCTATGGCACCTTAGCTGGCAGGCCAGTCTAATTCTTACTTTCTGTTCATCTGACATCATGCCTGGTAACAAAGGTGATTGTTGCAGATGGTGTAACCAACAAAATCCTTGTCAGGCAAGGTCTCTGACAAGGTGACCCTATGTCACCAATACTCTTTAATTTTGCAGCCAACATTCTACTGGCGGCAGTGGACATGAAGCTCTGGGGTTTAGTCCATCCTAACCAAATGCCACTGAGGATGCTAGCATTCACTGATGATATGGTAGTAGGCATAAGCTCACCGACCAACATCCAGGGCGCCAAGGAACTATTGAACCTCTATCAGCTAGCATCAAATGAAAAAATATTTTGGCAAAAACCTCAGTGATGAGGATCAGCAACCAAAACTTAAGCCCGCTGACTGACACAATGTCAATCATGAACTCCCAGACAATCTGATACCTCAGGATACTCTTCAATGATAAGGGACCAGCGGTACTGGAGACCGAACAGGAAGTATTGTCAAGCTTATCAATATGAATGGCATGCTGGAAGAGCGCCATACTATGCTTTGAGGAGAAAGTGCAGGCAATAAACATCTTCATCTTCTCAAAGTTGTGGTATATCGCTCATGTGCTGCCAATGAGCCCAAACTTAGAGAAGAAAATCAGGACAATGCTCCAAACCTTCCTGTGGTTCAAGGTGAAGGTGGCACTAATACCGCTGGAAGCCCTGTTGAAACCAAAGAATGAAGGAGTCATGGGCCTCCTGGACTTTGAATCTCATGCCCAGTATATATGGGGGAAGTCATTCCTGAAGCTAACACAGATGCACATACACTGCCTGACCCTAGCATGGGGCGTGAACTGGGCAAGAGCCCAAGGCCTCCAAGAGCTGGTCTCTCCCCACTCAATACGTGAATGGATGGTGCACCACCCATGGATAACCTCCTGAAAAGGTATTCCACACTACTGGAAACTATACAATTGGGCCGTGCGCCAGGGCAGATGGTCATTCGAGCAATCAGACTGAGACAGCGACCAAATTCAAAGGGATATCGAAGCACATAATTCTGCAATGAGCTAGGAGGAGTGTAACCAAATTGCTGATAAATATACAACAAAGTCGATCAAAATAAGGTACAAATTGATGCTGATAGAATATGGGGATCCACTCCCAAAACCGGGGTGCAAACTGCTCACCCATCCACAAATCCTAAATGAATAGACAGTTGATTTTGGGCCTGAACTCCCATTTGGTAATGGCCAAACAGCGTTCAGTAACCTGGTGAATCCTAAACTGGGTATTCAAATTGGGCAAGCACAGCAGGCCAGACTACCAGCACAAAGAATGCCCCATATGCGCCGAACTGGAAGCAGACATAGCCCACTGTTACTATGAATGCGCCGTGTTCAAAAAATACTGAACCACAATTCATTCATCCTATAAGGCAAACAATCGCCACCAGGAATAGATCAATCACAGGATCTTTTCTTCAAGAAAACTCTGAGAATGTGTCAGGAGAGTATCTGTAACTCTCTCGTTCCCAGAAAGGTGATGTGGGATGCAAACCCACATTGCTAGGGAACTAGCCGTTAGAAGAATGGGAAGCCTGCACCTCAAGCAGTGCCAGTGCAAAAGGTACCCCAGGCAAGTGTATAAATAGCAACATAAAATACCAGGTAAGTAAGAAACAACACCGCTTGAGTGGACCACAGAGGGGCATCCATAATCAAGTGTGACTTGATGTCAGGGGCTTTGGGTGCCTCGATCTGGAGGGGACCTGGGCAGCCCACAGGTGCCCCTGGGATTTTGGTAAATTGTGAGATAAGGTAGTGGCCTACATGGTTGGAGACCTCCCCAAAGAGGTCCACCACCAGGGTTGCTTAAGGAACCATTGTAAAACATAAAATAACGGGGTGTTTTTATTAAAAAGTCGATCAACAAGGAGTGTTGATCACAAAAGCCTATTTAAAATGAATTGGGGAAATTTGGGTTCTGCAGAAATGCGCCCAAGCCTTGACGTTCCAATAAACAGATGCTTCCATCCGTTTTGGTAAAATACACCAAAAGTGCCTTCACTCAAGTAATTGATTGAAGCCTTATTTTACCAGAAGTCAAAATCTCATAGCTGGAGTGGGACTTGAACCCTTGCTCTCCAACCAAGCTAATCAAACTGTCTTTATTCAAAAACATAAATCGTTTGTTTTAAGGCCTGAGCTAAAATAAGAGGCTGGGCGTTTTGCACACCATTAGTATCAACCTGGGCTTGCTTGGCTTGCACCCAGCGTTGATCTAAGGTGTGCTTCAAGTCAGGAAGAGCCTGAAGCTTCATCTTCTGGGCCTCCTGTCGCCCAGCCTTGTCCCTAGCATCAGTGCCTACTATCATGTCATCCAACCATGACATTACCCTCTCCTCCTTCTTGGGCTCCACCCCCCCTCCAAGGGCGTTCGCTAAGGAAAAGTTCTTATGTGCTGGTGGCAACTTCATAGCAGCAACGGCTGGCTTTGGCTGAGATCCTGCCACCTCAGGGAAACAATTATGAAGTGATTCGATCAGGTCTTGGGCATGTACACAATCCCGTGCTGGAACCCAGCTGTTCTCTGCTGCGTCAAACCCTTTCCATGATACCAAGTACTCAAGGCGTCGCTTAACCTGGAGGGAGGCTACTATTTCCTCCACTTCCCATTCCGGTGCCCCAGCCACAAGATAAGACTCAGGGGTCACAGGAGGAGGGCCCTCAAACAGGGTCAACTTGCTTTCATGGAAGATGGAGAAGATCCAAAACGCTGAGGGAAGATCCAACTGGTATGAGGCATGTCCCACCTTTCTAACTACCCGGTGAGGACCAATCCTCTTTGGACCCAGCTTTTTGCATGGCTGCTTGATAGGGATGTTGCGAGCATCAAGCATCACGAGATCCCCTTCCTTATTTGCTGGACCCACTTGGCGCTTTCCATAGGCATTCTCCTTATAAACCAGCATAGCCGCCTCCAAACTTGTAGACACCCCTTGATGGACCTTCTTGAGAGTCTTAGCAAAGTCCAGCACCGCTTCCACTTTAGAACCACAGCTGGGCTCCATGTTAAACGCAGGTTTAAAGCCGTGGTTAGTAAAAAAAGGTGAACAACCGATTGAGGAATGCAAAGTGTTGTTGTAACTAAACTGGGCCATGGGAAGGTGAGGAACCCAATCTGAATGGTCTGTGGTGGTGTAACAACGCAGAAATTGTTCCAAGCACTGATTCACTCACTCAGTCTGCCCATCTGATTGGGGGTGATATGCCGTTGAACGGCAGGGGCAGATCTGAAGAGTCTTACACAACTCTTCCCAAAAGATGGAGGTGAACTGGGGTCCCCAGTCACTAATGATTTCTTGAGGAACACCATGAAGTGCAAATACATGGGCGACGAAAAGCCTAGCCATTTCAGCGGCAGTTATAGTTGTTCTGCAAGGAATAAAGTGAGCGAACTTTGAAAAGCGGTCCACCACCACCATGATTGCATCATACTCATTTGAAATGGGTAACTCCACAATGAAATCCACTGATAGGGAAGTCCAGGGTCCTTCAGCCTTTTGGACTGGTACCAGCAACCCTGCTAAAGGTTGCCGATTGGGTTTCATCTGATTGCAGATCAAGCACTCTTTGCAGTACCGCTCTACCTGAATGGGCAAGCCCTTTCCAATTGTAAGTGCGTCGTATCAACTCCAAGGTTTTTGCTTTTCCCGGATGACCAACGGTGATTCCTTCATGATGGCCCTGGATGATCTCCAGGCTTAGTGGTCCAGCAGGAACCCATAGGCGTCCCTGAAACCACACCATCTCATCCTTCATGTGATATCCCCTGGATAAGTCCTCCTGATTCAGAGCACTCTTAGTGAGAACAACAGCATATTCAGCTGATAATGGCTGAGAAAGAACTACTTTCCTAAACATGCTATATTCTGCTGCATTTTCCAAGGGCATGAGCGCTGGCGTATGTATCGTGGACTTAGGAAGTTGAGGCAGAATCATATCCAGGGGAATCATCAACCAAGTGTTGTGAATCTCTACCTCCTTTGGATTGGGAGCCAAAGCAGGGTTGTGGCTCAAAGCATCCGCCAAACCATTTTCCTTGCCCTTGGTGAACTCATAGGAAAATGTAAATAGGGCAAGGGTCTCATGCCAACGCGTCTGACGTGGTGTTAAAACATGTGGAGCACGGTAATACAACAGGGCCCGGTGGTCAGTGCGTACCCAGAATGGTTGGGAAGAGCCATGTAAGTGATGACACCAATAAATCAACGCCACCACCACTGCTAATAACTCCTTGTCATAAACGGCGTAGTTTAACTCATGTAGAGACATTTTCCTAGAAAAATATCCCACTGGATGCTCAGACCCATCTTCCCCCACTTGTAACAGGGCAGCAGAAATGGCAAAATTGGAAGTATCTGAGGACACAATGAACTCCTTGGCAGGGTCAACATGGCGAAGGATGGATGTGGATAACAAGGTGCACTTCACCGCTTGGAAAGCATCCTCCAGAATGGGGGACCACTGAAGCACCTTATCCCACTAGCCTTATATAAGGGGCTGCCACCTTGGAGAGACTGGATGTGAACTTCTTGAAAAACGTACACGTCCCCAAAAAACTCCTCAATTCTTTGACAGAGGTGGGGGTAGGCCACTCCCAAATAGCCTTTTCCTTGTCTGGAGTTATCATATGGCCCTGGTCAAACACGACATTGCCCAGAAAAGTAACCTGGGACTTGAAGAATTCGCATTTACTAATCTTGAGGGTAAGGCAAGCAGCCCTCAATCTCTCCACTACTTGTCAAAGATGAACTGCATGTGACTCAGGATCAGGGGAAAACACCAGAATGTCATCCATGTAGGCAACCGCACATACCCCAAACAAGTCTCCCAACGCAGCATCAATGCAGCGTTGAAAGATGGCAGGGGCATTCTTAAGCCCAAAAGGCATAGCCTGGAACTGGAAAATTCCTTTTCTGGTTCGGAAAGCAATTAACCATTCCTGGCCCTTCTTTATCCAGATTTGATTGAACGCATTAAGGCAATCCAGCTTGGAGAAGACCTTTGCCTTCTCCACATAACGCGCAATCTGGGAATCTAAAGGGATGGGATGGAGGTTGGGTACTGTCACATTGCTTAAGTTCCCATAATTGACACATGGACGTAAAGTTCCATCTGCCTTCTCCACAAAAAGCAGTGGGGAGCAAACTGGGGAGGTACGCTGAAAAATGGCACCTTTGGCCAACTGCTCCTTCACCCATACATCTAAAACCTCTTCCTCCCAGACAGTCAATGGGTATATGGGGAAAGAAATATGCACCAGATCCACAGTAAGTTTAAATTCACAATCAAACTTGGAATGTTCTGGTAGCGTATTAGCTGAAGCTGCATCAAAGGAGGATGCCAACTCTTTTAAACAAGAAGGTAAGGAAAGTTCCACAGGGGCTTCAGCAAAGGGGCAAGATATGAACTGGGAATATTGGGCCTATGGGGTAATTTACCTGGGGCGTTATCCTCTGACAAAGGAACAATTAACTGGTGACCATTAGTTAAAAACAAGGTTAGAGTGTTTTCTTTTTAATTTGTTCTAACATCAAACTTTCGCCACTACTCAATCCCCAAAATGATGGTAAACAAGAGGTTTTTGATAGCTTGAAACTGGTCAGACAATAGATAAGAACCTATTTGGAAATTGACTGACTACATGATGTTTAGTGTGGGGATACCTTGAGAAGCCCCACCCTAATCATATCATCTGGTGAGTAACTCAACTCAAGGTAGTCAGTAAAATTTTGATCAATAAAATTATTTGAAGCACCAGTATCCACCAAAATCGTTGTGTTGAATTTTCCGTAAGAGGATGTAAGGGTAGCAGTCAACATGAAATATCCAGAATGGGATTTATTCAACGCAGAAAATGCCATCAACTCACCAGAAAATTCTTCCTCTGACTTGAACAAGCCATCAGGGTATGTTTTGGAATCATAGAAGGGGGAAGGATAGTGGGCCACTCTTACTACTGAGCCACATATCCCACCCCGCCTTCCGCAGGTGCATAGACATCTTTATATTTGTGGCGCAGTTCCTTCTCCACTTCCTGGGAACCCCTAATCATGGTAGGGGTCAAGCGAGGGTTCTCAGGAGTAATCTGATAAACTGAAATTGAGTCCTCCTCTAGACCATATGAGCAAATAAATGGTTCGTTTTGAGATAAATTGCTTGCATTATAAAATGCGTTTATTTGTTTGAACAAACCCCCATTTGTTTCGAGGGTTTGGTGTGCATCGTTATCCAGGGCCATCACCCCCAAGCCTGGAGCTGATGCCTCAGCGTGCTCCTCAGAAATGTGTTGGGGAGAAAAAATGTTAATAGAATCCTTTTTGTTAAGTGCGGGTTCAGACCCTAGGATGTTCCCAATTTCTGCTGAGATGGGGAGGAAATCAGTGGGAAACATCTCACGATTCAAGGAAAACTCACTAGTTGAGGAGGCAGTATTTATAGGGATGACCATGGGTGACATCATGGTGGAATTGACTGAAACTGTTACATCATTCTTGGGGGCTAGACCCCTGTGCAGTTCCAAATTTGGAAGTCATCAAAGGATTTGAAGGATAGGATTCCCTCATTTCCAAAGGCGCGCATGACTTTTTGGCACCTGTATTTATATGATTTGATCTAATGACAGCCAAATTACCTGGCCCCTTCCAGGTTGGGGTGGAGAAACCACCCCAAAGGATTTCGACAAGATGATCAAATTTGGAAGGAGGCGACTGCCAAATTGGGGAGTTACATATTGATATATTCAAGGTCAAACAGAGAAACGACGTTTTAACCTCATTGGTTAAGGGCAAAGCCTGGGCTTTTTTGCAGAATTCACTTAGGTAGACCTTCATCAGATGACCCTCTTGACGCAGAGAAAAGAACTTGAAGAAGGAATGGAAGGAGGCTTCATCAGGTCAATTCTGCTCCAAGACCTGTTCCAAACCCCCTATTGCATTCCACAAGCGAGGCTGGGTGCAGAGTACCACAAAAACCCAGTCCCCAGCCTTGGGAGACAACTGGGACAATAGATCCACTCCTCACAAAAGTGGACAGGAACCAGATGAATTGTTTTTGTCTAATAAGGGTTTTTAGTTCCAGGGAAGCTAAGGCCTGACGAATTTCCAAGTAAATCTCAGGAGAAAGGTGGGGAATCATGATCTTAGGATCGCAAAAAGTCCAAGACCACCAGGTATGAGCAGGAAGGGTGGGTACTTCCCAGTTGGTAGTTGCAAGAATAATTCCAAGATGCACCAGTACAAAACCAAATGAGAAAACTGTGGTGAGCACCATCGTGGCAGTGATAAATGGCCAGCGCACCCAATTTACTAATATCAAAAGTCCCACACAGATAATTCTTATGCATATATAATAAAAAGGTTGATTGACTAATGTCAGGAGAGTATCTGTAACTCTCTTGTTCCCATCAAGGTGATATGGGATGCAAACCCACATTGCTAGGGAACTAGCCATTAGAAGAATGGGAAGACATGCACCTCAAGCAGTGCCAGTGCAAAAGGTACCCCAGGCAAGTGTATAAATAGCAACATAAAATACCAGGTAAGTAAGAAACAACACCGCTTGAGTGGACCACAGAGGGGCATCCATAATCAAGTGTGACTTGATGTCAGGGGCTTTGGGTGCCTCGATCTGAGGGGACCTGGGCAGCCCACAGGTGCCCCTGGGATTTTGGTAAATTGTGAGATAAGGTAGTGGCCTACATGGTTGGAGACCTCCCCAAAGAGGTCCACCACCAGGGTTGCTTAAGGAACCATTGTAAAACATAAAATAACGGGGTGTTTTTATTAAAAAAGTCGATCAACAAGGAGTGTTGATCACAAAAGCCTATTTAAAATGAATTGGGGAAATTTGGGTTCTGCAGAAATGCGCCCAAGCCTTGACGTTCCAATAAACAGATGCTTCCATCCGTTTTGGTAAAATACACCAAAAGTGCCTTCACTCAAGTAATTGATTGAAGCCTTATTTTACCAGAAGTCAAAATCTCATAGCTGGAGTGGGACTTGAACCCTTGCTCTCCAACCAAGCTAATCAAACTGTCTTTATTCAAAACATAAATCGTTTGTTTTAAGGCCTGAGCTAAAATAAGAGGCTGGGCGTTTTGCACACCATTAGTATCAACCTGGGCTTGCTTGGCTTGCACCCAGCGTTGATCTAAGGTGTGCTTCAAGTCAGGAAGAGCCTGAAGCTTCATCTTCTGGGCCTCCTGTTGCCCAGCCTTGTCCCTAGCATCAGTGCCTACTATCATGTCATCCAACCATGACAGAATGGCTCCAATTCAACTATGAGCCTTCATTTACTATTATTGTGTTTGGGTAATTCACTGTGCACTTGTTGCCAAGATTTTGAGCAACGAGAGCCCCCAACATAAAGGTTTGGCTTTGAAGACCATTCAGATTATTTCTGATCAGCTCCATTGGATCTCAAAATTTTCACACCTAATCCCCAGGTGTTATAAAGCCACACGTTTGGCTTTCCCCACCAGATCACATTGTCATAAGTGATGGGGCAACTAATTGACTGAGAATCAAATGGCCTGTAAGCCCACTGATGCTATAACAGTGGCTAGTGATGGCAATTGCTGATCAGCAATAGTTGGAGGTGCTAGAACTCTAGTAGCCCGAACCCCCAATCCTTTTTACCCTTGGCTGAATCACCTGTATTCTGCCCTCCCCTCTTACTTTCCCTTAAAATTTACTTTTTAATAAAGTATGGAGTTTTTATTAAATAAATCTAGTATAATTGGCTCAGTTTTTGGCTCTAAACTTTGACTTTATAAAAGGCCAGTTGTTCGAATCCTGGCGTAATCACTTTTTATACACTTTTCTTAAACTCACTGTCAATTCTGTCTGTCTGTAATTAAATCTTACAAGCTCTATTTCAGACACTTATTGTCAATAAAAAATTCTTAAATTTGGCACACTTATGTATTTTCAATGACAATACAATAATCCATCAAAGATTTTAATTTTCATGTTCAAAAAAAGTTTAATATGTATCAATTAAAAACCCTATTTATTTTCGATGGTAGTCAGTATATAGTTACGGCTGAGCAGTTAGATATTTAGTTGATTTGACATTTTAAATGGTTTTGTTAAGTGGTTAGTGGTCATTTTTTATACAATTTTCTTACTCACTGTCAATTCTGTCTGTCTGTAATCAAATCTTACAAGCTTTATTTCAGACACTTATCTACTTAATAAAAAATTTCACTGTACTGACTTATTGACTGACTGACATCTGAAACCTTCAAGTCTGATAGGGTCAATCTATTTGGGTGAGTGGGTGAGAATTGGCGAATCTTATCAAATCTGAAATTATCGAGCCTGATGGGTTCAATCTGTTTGGCCGAGTGGGTGAGAATTGACAAATATCATTGAATAATTCACCAAATTGCTCACCTGAAGCTAATCGAGTCAGATAAGTTTAATCTATTTGGGTGAGTGGGTGAGATTTGGCAAATAATATTGAATCTGAAACTATCGAGTATGATAGGTTCAATCTATTTGGGTGAGTGGGTGAGAATTGGCGAATATATCTAATAATTCACCAAATTGCTCACCTGAAACTCAACAAAAATCAGTATTAGAGTTTAAGTAAATTAAGTAGTTAGGATAATCAGATCAGCCACGAGGGCAACAGCGAAGCTATTAGTCCGAGTGGCTTGAGAGTAGTGCTGGCACAGCCTATAGGCTACAATGTGAGCTTATCATTTGATAAATTAAATACCATAGCGAAGCACGGGTATCTGAATGTTAGGTTTATATATTTTAAAAACCTGCCTAATTTGGTTCACCAACTAATAAAATACTTTTGGCAAGTTAAGTAGAAGTTGATTTAGTATGCTGGAAGATATGTCACATACTCAATGATTTGAGTATAAAGAGATATTTCGGGTAGCAGTTTGGTGTTATTTGATTGATTCGATAGGTTTCTTTTGTTTGGCCGAGTGGTTAATGGCTTTGGTCGAATCGATAGGACACAGTTTAGTTTTAAGGATGATTATTTATTGGTTGATTTGATAAGTTAGTTAGGTTAATTGAGTGGTTTTTGGTTTTTGGTTGATTCGATTGAGCAATTAGATTTGGCTGAGTGGTTATTGTTATCTATAATATAAAATCTATACTAATAAATTTGAATATCTGAGATTCTATAGACACCGTAGCGAAGCACGGGTAAATCGGCTAGTAGTTAATAAAATGAAGATGTCACACAATCATCTGATTTTTCAAAGACCACTAAGTTAGCGCAGAATGAGAATATCTATAGAGATATGATTTGTCAGAAATTTCTAGATCTAAAGTTTGGCTTAATGATTCTAAATGTAATAGCCTGATTCATAACGCGTCAATTTCAATAAGAATTTGGATCAGAATCAAGGCGTTAATGAAAGTGAAACAGATCATCAGATTTGGCGGATTGACACAATAACCAATAGGCCCAATAGCAATAATATGAGAGTGTTGGATCCAGAGTCTCATGATCCAAACAAATCATCATGCATTAGAAAAAGTATAAAGCCCGTCATTCTACATGTAATCGTTCCTCCTAACTAATTTAGATGAAAATCTTTTACATCTAAAGTACCTCGTGATTATAGTCTTCCTTAAGGTAGATTCTATAATTTCCTTTGATCTTAGTGGTTATGCACCCCCAAATTTTGTTAAATCAAAGTATCCTTTTTCCTTATCTCCTTTATTGGATTGCAAGTACAGTTTGTTGAGATTTTTGGTTCCAAATTCATATATAGTTTCCAAGTTTGTAGAACTTTTGTGGCTTTCATTAATGTGGAAATCCTGAGGATAAGCACTTGTGAGCATCACTCTTACAGGATTTCTACAAAGGGTGCTCACTACAGGGGGCTGGTACACCACATTTATTACTAACAACAAATTGGAGATTGAAGACGCACCATCTTTAGCGTTACCAGATGTGTCAAGAATAAGAATGTCAAATATGATGACAGATTGTATAGTTGTCAAGAAATTGATATGACTGGATGATAAGTCACATATCCAGCAGATTATAAATATGAGTTGAGGTGAGCTTTGAGATTTGAGCAGTAGATTATGTCGATGTGAAGCAAATTGATCAAAGTAATAATAGTTTGGCAATTTGAGGGAATTCCAGTAAGCCTAAATGATGGAATGAATACCCTATAATTGTACTTATAAAGAATTACTAAGTGAATGGGTTGAAACAACTAGGAATACCAAGGATTAAGAGTTGAGCGTGAGAACGAGAAGGGGTAGTCTTTTGAGAATTAAGATAGTAGGGAAGAGTGAACAGAAGCAGCCTTTAGTTTATATAATAAATAGATTGGTATTGTCAGGGCAATAGCTCCTTATCTAAATTTTTTTTATTTTTATTTATCAAGGATCAGTAATCATCATATCATTAATCCATTGCTCAGTGGGTTTTAGCCTTTTCAACCAGCTCAGCGGAATCAACCAAATCTGCCAAAAGTTAACAACGGTGCTCACTACAGGGGGACCATTGGTCAACGTCTTAAAAGTTTCATAATCGCCAAGCAATGGCGCAACCAGTTCCCCTTGAT
This sequence comes from Massospora cicadina, assembly GCA_022478985.1. NCBI lineage: Eukaryota > Fungi > Entomophthoromycota > Entomophthoromycetes > Entomophthorales > Entomophthoraceae > Massospora > Massospora cicadina. The sequence continues at coordinate 11,885 of JAKSZP010017474.1, forward strand.
GAGGTACTACCCCAGTTTATTGAGTTATCTCAATACGTGGAACTGAAACTTGCCTTGGATACACTATTCCAGGCACAAAAAATGCTTTTACAAGAAAATAAGGGTATAACAGATCAGCTTGACAAGGCTGTCAGACATTCACTTTTTGATCTAAGAAAAAAAAATGTTGGAGTTAGTGTTCCCGATTCTGCTACTATGATTGGCCTATCACCTGCCAAAATTTTAGATATTATTGTGGATATCAATGAAATGAGTACCCACAGCAAAAAGACCTTAGCAGATTCTCAGTGGAATCCTGACAACCAGAATAATACAATTTATCATGAAAATTGGCTTAAAAACCATCTAGTACTAAAAAAGTTGGCTTAAAAAGGTAAAAATTAATGATAGAAATACTCTGGCTCCTCGGTCAAATTTGAGGAGTATAATATTGCACAGATCGGAACCACCGCAAGTCAAGAAGATTTTGCCCATCAATGATTGGTGTGAGTTAACCAATCATTATCATCTGAGTCTAACCACTGCTGAGGTGCAAAGATTTTACTCAAAGATGATAAGGTAAAAATTAGCCAATCATTACCATCCAAGTCTGAACATTGCCAAATTACCCAATCATTACCATCTGAGTCTGACCACTGCCAAGGTGAAAAGATTTTACTCGCTGGTGATTGGGTACAATTCATCAAATTATTACCGCACGGGTCAGTTCTGCCTCCAAAAAAATTTTATCTTCAATCTGATAGGCCAAAAGCCTATATTTCCTAATTTAGATAACTGAGCTTTGCATTCTTTTGCCTTGAATATCCCTGGTCTCAAAAATTGAACTAGTTTAAATAGGAAAAGCTAGTATCAACAAAGGGACCTTTTCTAGTTTTACCCTGCCTGAATAATAAAAAATATAAAAAACTTTAATAAGTATTATTTTATACTTTTATTAAAAAGTAAATACCTCACTTTAATAAATTATTTGTGGCATCCATTGGCAGATCCCACAAAGGCCTTTCACAAAATGCACCTGGTGGGTTGCTAAGCCAGCTAACTTGCCAACTGCTTAGGTGATACTAAAGAGTGGCTATTAGTGCTGAGCATAAATGGATTAGTAGTGCTGGAGAGGGAGGGGTTTGCATTGACAAGCTGCCCCTATTTAACCACAACAGAAACATACCCAGATATTTCAAGCATTTAAAATTTATGGTAGAAGGGGCTTTTGATTGGCAGAAAGCTGAACTGTTTTATCTGCTCTGGATGTCAAGAGTGCCGACCTGGCACATGTTACCTTAAGATAGTACCATAATATATCAAGAGGTGAAGGAGACTGTGATCCGCCTGTTTCAGGTGTGGCAAAAATGGCGCAACGCAAGGCAGAGTTTTTGATAATACAGTTTCAAAAGAATGAGTCCTTGGTGGAGTTTGTGGGGCAGTTCACAGCTGAGGCTCATGTGTTGGTTGGAGCAAATATCTTAGCTAATGAGGAGGTGGGCATAGCAATGATGGCAGCTGTTAAGCCTATCAAGAACTTTATAATGCTATGACCTACATTCTTCAACACAATGTGTTGCTATTAATTATTGTTTGTTTACACCATCTATCTATCACTTTTAGTTCTCCCAATGTGGAATGGAATACCCCTGCAACTGCTACCAAATCTCCTCCAGGAAATGGACACCAATGACATTGGTATAATCCATTGATTAATCCTCATCCACTTAATGCTCTGGCGGGTCCTTTCCTTCCCCATTATCCTCAATCAGCTTATCCTCAGCCAAATTACAATCCATCATTTAATTTCTGACCTGGACCTTTTGTGTGATACAGAGATGAAGGCCATTTACAAATTCTTTTTTCTTGTGTGGCCAAAGAGGCCATTATGTGGCTATCTGTCCAGGCAAATTGAATGTCCGTGCAGTACCAGCTACCCTGATCAAACAGGGAAAAGGTCAAGTGGAGTAGAGGCGAGATGCTCTACTTCAGCTAATTCAAATTTATTTGTACCTGGTGATTCCCACAAGCCACTTTGTGTTGGCCCTGGTGTGAAAATCTGAGGATCGCTCACTTGAAAATTGTTATACTGCACATCTATTCAGGTCAAAGTTCTGATAATTGATCCTTGATAGTGCCTGTAGTTTATTGTATTCAGACCATTTAAAAACTCACTAGGAATACTATAATCGCCTCAACTCTTCCAGCTGATTTTGGGCATAATTTTTCCTTTGTATTTGGGAACCTCTTCTGAGGCAGGTGGATATACAAGCTGTGGATTAGGTGCATCCACCTTGTCAATACTTTCTTTAAAGAAAGGATTCAGTGAGAAAACCAGGAAAGAGATGAAATAAGTAAAACTTATATTATAAGCTATTTATTAGATAATGGTCATTAGGCCAGGCGCCAGTATTTATACCTCTAGGGCATCTCCTGGCCACATTCTAGCACAAAATTTCACAGATATTTTACCACCTCAGTTTGGCCCTTGAACTGATATGACTGATCCTTTTCTTAGAGTATTGTTAGCAAAATACTCAAACATTTTGGAGGATTTCAGGTACAAAAATGTGATAAAAGCATGCAAAATTGTCCTAGGATCTTCAGGATTTGAGTTTCATCATACTGCTGATGAAGTACACCTTCTGTGAAATTCTTTCCTTGATTGAAGTAGATGATGTACCCCTAATTGGGACGTGGGCAGGCTCTCTCCCTCAATAGCACTAGGTACTCCCTTTCAGGCGGACCATGCAAGTGCTATCATGCTGATTATGTGGATTGACATAAGACTTTCACCCTAGGGTGGAAAATTGATTACATTTTTTTGTTCATCTGATGGTCCATGGGATTTTCAGATGTTAACTTTGGGTCAGTCCCAAAAGATTTTGTATACAAGTGAGTTGATAGTGTTCCTAATAATTGGGGCCAATTGCTGGGATTCGATGCATAGGAACTCAGCCATAATATGTGAGCATATTCAGGCTGAGCGCGTTGATAAAATACTTGATAAAATTGCCATTGAGATATTTGGACCAAATTGTATGATTGCAATAGACTTTGAGATGAGAATATAGGTTTTAGCTCAAATGTTGAAAGGGTAATTGACCTGATATGATGGTTGTCATAGGTTTATTAAGTCAATCGCCAGAATCTGACACCTGGTAATCACCCTGAAAATCTATTATATCAACAAATCCCCTATGATATCTTAGCCTCAAACTGAGGGAGAGACCCCAATAATGTAGATTCAGAGTTCTGCCAAGATGTGCAAAAACTGTATGCCTGGCAAATCCTTTAGTTGAACGGTACAGTCAAAATATGACCCTCAACCAATGTCACAACCCTAGAGGGGGTGAACGTGGCAATTCCAGTAGAGAAAATTGCCCAGGTATATCCTCATATCGGCGCCAGTATTATAGCTAAACTGGATAATTAAAAAGCCCTTGTATGCTCATGTAATAAACACCAACGGCTCCTTAATATCTGGAGTATACATACTGTGATATTTTTGTACAAAATAAAAAATCTGGGCGATTATAGATACTGGCGCTCTATCAATATTATATCTACCAAGCTCATGGCTAAGCTTTAACTGAAGCCTGATGTGGAACACCAAGTAGTGTATGGGACCTCAGGGGCACAGAGAACTGTGTCAGGGGGTGCTTACAGCGCGTTGCCTCTGAGGTTTGGTTCAGTTGGGGCATCCACTCCAGTGGTGATTCTTCCTAATAATCACTATGACATGTTGAGCAGGGCCATATTTATGTGGCAATTTGGGGCAGTGATTGATATGGCGGAGGGAACATTTAATATACTGGGACACCAGATACTCATCTGTTTTACCTCCAATGGAGTCCTGAAAGACTCAATATGCTCCAGCCAACTTAATCTCGCATATAGCGATGGTGTGATTCCTCTATGATATTGGCGGATGAAGTGGAGAACCCAAGCTCTTCTTAAACGGAGTTATGAGTACAATGGTATTTCATTATGGGATGCAAATACTTTAAGTATACCTTCTGGGCATCAGGTTATTGTAGGGATGGAGCTTGAAATAGACATCCTTGAAGGACTATATGGTGAAATTATGGGGCCATACCAGAGATTGTGGCTAGAACCCCATGTGGCTCCTGGGCTTCTGTTACCAGGGCAGGGGAAGTGAAGGTGTTGATAGTGAACCTGCAGAAGGAGTCTATAAAGACATAAAGGCACCATGTGGTGGCTTATCTGCATCTGATTCCTATTGATGAGATCCACCAATACATGACTTTGGTTCCTGGGAAGACCTCAGACTACCTGTAAAAACCTCATCCAGCATAATGACTGTGGTTCCGCGTGAGGCTCTAATGGGTCTATTGGAGGACCAGAAGGACAGGGTGATGAACCTGCTTGAATAAAGGCATTTTTGAATCTGACAACCATGATTTGGAATGTGCAAGCAGAATTGTACATCAGTTGGACATGGGAGATTACTCTCTCATTAGGTCACAGCCTATCTGTTGCTCAAAGGTGAAAGAAGATTTTTTATCCAAGGAGATAGATAAATTGAATGAACAAGGTATGTTAGAGCTGTCAAAGAGTCCCTGTGCGTCAATGGTATTAATTGTCAAAAAGAAGGATGGCACCAACTGAGTAGTAATCAACTATTGGAAGCTTAACAGCATCACAAAAAAACTTATACCCGCTTCTGTAAGTCAACGACAGTTTAGATCAGCTGGGCAGTACTATATATTTCTCCACAATGGACTTGATATTGGGGTACTGTCAAATCGAATTGCTGGTGGCAGAACATTAAAAGTGCTCCATAATCACCTCAAAGGGGTTGTACAGCCTACGCATATGCCACAGGGTTGTGCAACGCCCCAGATACATTTTCAGCGGGCTATGGGCACTATCTTAGGTAAACAGAAGCTGTCTTACGTTATAGTCTACCTTGAGGATATCAATGTGTTCTCATGGATGTTCACAGAACATCTCAATCACTTGGAACAAGTGTTTCTCCAACTTGCTGATACCAACATAAAAATTAAGCCTCAAAAGTGCCACTTTTAAGGAGCAACTGGAATATATCAGTTTTGTGGTAGACTCAAAAGGGCTTAATCCACATCCAGTGTAGGTGGAAGCCATATGCAAAATGACTTGGTTAGGTAATAAGTGGGATATCCGGGTGTTTTTGGGTATGATCAGTTACTACTGTCGATTCATTCCCAACTTCAACTGTATTGAGGCTCCTTTATTTAAGTTTCTGAAGAAAAAAATCCACCTTTAACTGGAATGACTGTTTTCAAAACGCTTTCAATGAATTTAAACTGCTTTGGCTAGCGCGTCCATTTTGCAATACCCCTAATTTCAAGAAGGACTTTATCATGAAAATGGAAGCGTTTCTTTCCACTGTAGGGGCAGTAATATCCCAAAAAGATGATGAAGGTGTGGAGCATCCTTTTGCATACTGTAGCCAAAGCTTAACGTGCCCTGAACGGAATTACAACATGACTGAATGGGAGCGTTTAGCAGTATTATATGCATATAAACAGTTCCAGGTCTACCTCCATGGGGTTAAATTCAAAGTGGTCACAGATCATGAATCCTTGCGGTGGCTGCAGAATTTGCAGGAACCTGAAGGGTGGCTTGCACGAAGGCCATGAATCTCCAAGCATATGACTTTGAGATTTACACCGGCCAGGGGCAAAACTCCAAAATGTGGACTGTCTCTGATGATTACCAATAGTTGCTATTACAGCGGATTTGGCAGACATAAAATATGAGATGATGATTATGGGCCAATACCACAATGAGCCGCCACAAGTGATCAAAGTGCTAGATGGCTTTGCCATGACAACTTCTTGCGCAATGGGAAATTCTATAAAGGAATTGGAGAATTAACGCTGAGCTTCCTAAAGCCCTCCGCCAGGCCAGTGATTATTTTGGATGCACATAGGGCGGTAGGTCATGGAGGGTTGTGGAAGATGTTGGAGTTCTTGCAACCACGTTATTAATGGGAAAGCATGCACTACAATGTGCTTGAGACGGTTGCTTGTTTTCACCAGTGTCAAGTGGAGAAACATTTCCACAAGAAAACTACCTATCAGCTGGTTAAGCCCCACTTTGCATGGCATGCTGTTTCTCTTGATGTGGTGGGCTCTCTGCCAATAGGTGCGAATTGCTCTAAGTATGTACTTGTAACCATCGATCACTTGACCAGGTGGGTGGAAGCAAGAGCAATCAGGGACTTAGGAGCTGCAACTATCACTAAGTTCACCATGGAGTGCATCATACAGCAATATGGCTGTCTGCAGTTTATTCTCATGGACAACGGAACCAATTTCACGTCACATGTCCTTCCTAAGTTGAATGAGTTGATGGCCATCTGCGGTGTCTTAACTACCTCATACCACCCTGAATTCAATGAGATAGTCAAACGGATCAATGGCACCTTGGTGAACATTCTCCATAAGCTTGTCAATAATTGGCCCGCTGACTGGAGTACCCTTCTATCTACTGCCATCTTTGGCTAAAATATTAGCTATCATTTGTCAACAGGAAAAGTCCCTTCCAATTACTTTATAGAAGACATCCAGCTTTTTGGCATTGCTTTATTCCTGTGTGGAGGATGCCGGCGTAGTAGAGCCCTAGCGATATTTGACTAACTTAATAGACATTCTGATTAAACACCAAACTGAAGCATATTCCATTAGTTTAGATAAGAAGATTGTAAATCAGGCGGCTGACCAATGTAGATGCAGCAGCCTTACACAGTTTGTGTTAATAGATCTTGTACTGTTACATGACCAACATGGTTTTGGAAGAAGGAATAAGATCGCCAGCATATAGATTGGACCGTTTGAGATAATCAAGAAGAACTGATGTTGATGCCTACACTATTAAGGAACCCGTGGGTGGTCAGATTATCAACTGAGTACATATGAAGTTCCTTTGGGCATACAAGCAACAGGAGCTTATTTTCCAGTCAAGGGGGGTAATGTCGAGAAATTGATATGACTGGGCAATAAGTCACATATCTGGCGGATTGTGTTTATGATTCAAGGTGAGCCTCAAGATTTGAGCGGAAGATCATGTCAATGTGAAACAAATCAATCAAAGTAATAATATTTTGGCAAATCTATGGAATTCTGATGAAGCCCCAATGATAGAATGAAAACCCTAAAATTGTAGCAAATAGAGAATTACTAAGAGGAAGGGTTGAACTGACCAAGAAATACCAAGGATTAAGAGTTGAGCGTGAGAACAAGAAGGGGTAGTATTTTGAGAATTAATAGAGTTGGGAAAGGTGAACAGAAGTAGCCTTTAGCTTAAATAATAAATATATTGGTATTGTCAGGGCAATAGCTTCTTATCTAAATACCATATTATTATTATTTATCAAGTACCAGCAATCATCATATCACTCATCTGTTGCTCAGTGGGTTTTACCCTATGAAACCAGCTCGATGGAATCAACCAAATCCGCCAAAAGTTAACAATTGTCCTCCTGCTTTCATGTTTTAGGAGATAATTCAGAAGCATTTTCATAACAGTATTAACTGGGCTGCTTGGCTTTCCGCTGAAGTTATAAGAGATTTAACCCACTTTATCTTGAACCCCGGGATATTGCATCCTGTGAGAGAGAGTCTTCCATTGAGGATCATCTGATGTATCTCTACAAAACCAAAATTTTCACAGATACCTAAAGTCAACTCATATTTTGGTAACTTGCGTCCAAAATTCCACCCTGACATGTTACATATGATTCATCTATCAGGAGTGTATCATGAAGAGCTTAAGCGTTACATAGCTACTCAAGAAGCCCTAAGACGCGCCTATGAGAACTTCTACTCCTTGGTGTCTGTGACATATAAAATGTACAGCCTAGAGTAGAATAAAAACTAGACTTGATATTCATATTTATGATAAATTGCTACAATTGCATTGTGGTGTAGTGAAGTTTGGTGAAGAAGCTATGAAGATATTCTGTATAGAGTCAGATGAGTCTGCATTTAAAACCCAGTATCTGATTGTTGAACTTGTGAAAGAACTCACCAAACATGGCGCCCTAACTCATATCAAATTTTCTCCCAAGCTTCTGCCACCAAACGAGATGATGAAAAGCAAATTTTAGCCAAAAAAATTAATCAGATCAAGCCTTATCTTGCCTTAAAGCTTAATAGCTGTACACTCCAAGAAGTTCGCAGCTTTTTTTCAATTTGAAGACTAAAGTTTCACAAAGGAGAAGATATTGATTCTGAAAGCCTCTCTTGAAAAGGCAAATATTTATCCCATCAATTTAATGAATGTGAGAAGTTCTAAATTGTTAATAAAACTACTAAAGGGGATGATCTGTGAAAGATATCTACAAGCGGTTAGCTCAAGTTGTGGACTGTTGTGATCATATTAACACCAATCACGATCTAAAATCTCTAATCCTATGTCAACTGTGGATGCAATAAATTAAGTAGGATTTTAAATCTTGTCAAGGAAGTGGAAACCATCAACCATAACATGAGCTCAAATAAACTAAGCTTTTCTCAAAATTAACGAGCTTAATGTTGTTTAGAAGATCAAGAGACTAATGAGATTCTACTTGAAAAGAGAATGTCCCTCTGGAAGTCCCATCGCTTAATTTTCTCCTATAGCAATGGCTACTTGACTAGAGTCCATATGAGAGCAGATTAATCAACTTGCTAATACGCTTGATCAATTGGATGTTATCTGAAGTCTTTGGACGTTATACACCTGCAATTTTTGCCATCTCCATTAGTGAACCTGTCATTTTCTAACCTATCTTTAAAAACAGGATTACACCTGGTGAGGGTAGCATCACCTCATTTTTGTATGTCTACAAGTCAGCTATAGTTGGAGCAACTTACCACTAAAAAGTTAAATATACTTTAGTCCAAGTCATATGGCTTAGGATTTATGGTGCCATATATGGATAGTCTCAGTACCTGTACCAAAGTTAAACAGGCTTTTATAAATAAATGGGTCAAAACAGAGCTTGAGCATAAGAACAATATTTTATGAGAATATGCAAAAGAGAGAATCTGTAGCTTCTTTTGATGAGGGATCATATATTGAAACCAAAGCTCTGTTAATTTTTAATTTGTTCACCTTTAATTGTGCAGTAGCTGCTATTAGAACTGGTTTTGACCCACATCCTTATTTGACTATGTATATAACCTATTTGAAGCGCTATTTTTAAAATAATTATGACATAAAAAAGGCCCTGTTAGATGTTGCTGATTTACAAAAACTTGAGACTACCCAAGGAACTCAATCCAAGCCCCAAGGTTTTACTATTGAATATCAGAATTCAAAGAAAATTAGAGCGACATAAAAGCGCATATTTAATAAGCTTGGACATCTTAAGAATGACTGCTGTAATAAGAAGTCTGATAATGAAGGTCAGATAAAAGACTTGTCAGCTTAGGAACGTGTACCCCTATTTCTGACAAACCTTAAGTATCTGAAGAACCTCTCACTACAATTCCACAACTAACTTGTACCAAAAACACCTCCAAAGAAGATTCTGAAGGGGTTAATAAGATTTAGGTATTATGTTTTGTGAGCGCCTGCTGGAATAGAGATTCCTGATCAATGAAAGCCAAGAGCGTAGACAATGCTATGGGCTTAGAATTAGCCTACCTCAACCATGTTCTAAGATATCCTGTTATCAGTGAAACTATTAGTAACGCTGATTAGTTTATGCCTTACTAATTTGGACGTTTGTATGTTTATAACATATTAAGCATTAAGGAACAGTCCTCTAGACAGCTCAAAAACTCAATGCCAAGTTCCGTCCTATAAAAAAGTTCTTGCTATTTCTCTCAGCTTTTGATGAACAACTTCAAGGTTGAAGTTGTCATCTAAAAAGTCATTGTCATGGTTATCTGTTAATACCATCTCACAAATCAATATGTTATCTTCACAACTTATTAAGAAGATCAAGCTGGCGCCTAACTTAGAATATTAGAAATATTATAGAAAAGTTGGTCCAAACAATGCTCATTTTACTAGAACTTATTCTTTTCTTTAATATGAATTAGTAAGCTTGTCCTATCAGCACCTGCCATTGCTTTGGATAACAACAACTAAGACATGCTTATTGGCACCCAGTTTATGCTTGAATATGATGTTATTATCTTTAATGAAGGAAGGGTTTCTTTCCCTCCTCAACTATGAAGCTCCTTTAAGTTTTAAATAATAGAGATCCCAGAAAAAGAATATTTTTCTTGAATTGGGTAAATTGATTATGCCTTATCTTTATATTATACCACTTTAGGACAAAGTACAAAAATTCCTGACTCCATAGCCTCTATAGAGGGATCCCCTTCTATACTTCATAAGAAATCATTAATTCCAGTGAAAAACGATTGATTGAAACTAAGATCACTCTAAATATCCCCATGCACTACATTTTTTATATAATGAATAAATAAATAGTTTTTAGATAGGTATGGGTAAGATGAATCCTTCATGTGGCATGACTGAGGAAAGCATGTGGAAACATGATTGAGTAGCAAACATCAGAACCCAGAGAGTCACCATAAAAGGGTCCAGATTTATCCTGAAAGAGTTAATGGATGGAAGCTAGTGACTGTAAACGACCTTTCCTTGAGGTTGGCTTCCAATATTCTTCAGGGGTAATACGGATATGAGGGATGCAAGAGGCATACTTATTGTCCGTCACACTATTCTCCTATGAGGTGGGGAGCTGCAAAAGCAGACCTTAGTGACAAGGGTGGGGAAATCCTGATTGGCTGTACTTTTGAAAAATCTACAATACTCACCACAATTTTTAGGTTGGTCTGAAACCTGGATAGTGGCCAATGCTTATGTGAGCCTACACTGGTGAAGCATTAAGCTTGAGCACTCACATACCAAATTGACAAATTGAACTAAAAGGGTTGTAACATTTCCTGTACAAAAAAGGACTGGAGAGTCTATCTCTGTTATGAAACAGTCTGGAGAGACTAACTTAATTATCAAATCAAAAGCGGGCGTGGCTCCTTTTGACCCAAAGGCTTTATTCTCTATGTTGGAAGTTACTGCTAATGGAGTTGGGTCCGGAATTAAGCTTTTCAAAGTGGGAAACTCTAGTCCCTTAAAGTGTTGATGGTTGGCATGGTGGAGAGTTTCAAAAGGATTCACGCTGTGGAGGTGAAGACTGGGTGGAAAAAGGAATGCTCATGGGCACCATGATTGGGATGTTTGGGTTCTCCTTACTCTATTTTTGCGTTTGGCTCCTGGGATGAAGCTTATGACTTTCCAGTCCAAACCTAGTAAAATAACAGGTTTTGGATTCCATTTGAGCACCAAAAATGAGTCTTCCATATGTCTTGACATTAACAAAATCAGAGATTCATACTGCAGGATGTACCACCAGTTGTCAATAGAGGGACCGTGGTGTCTCAGCTGAAAAGTTTTGGAAGAGTAATCTCTTTTAATACTTAAAGATTTGGCAAAGAACGTGAAGCAGAAGGATGGTAGAATGAAAAAGTTCACCGTGGGCTCTGAAGAATGTTTTTTGAAGGTTGAACTTTCAAAGTCATATGGAATTTTTTTTTGTTCAGTTACTATGGGGGTATGTAGTGTTCCCGTGGTGCTTCTGGATTGGTGCTTCTTGTGCAGCCAGAAGGGGCACGTCAGAGCCAAATATCCAAGCTTAGATCTCTGAGGCAGCGGTCAAGCCTAAAGGGCCTAGATAGTGGAAGTCACCAGTGGCAATCAAAGAGAAGGAGCAGTCAGCTGCCATAGAGGTGTTATTAAAGATGGCTGAGTTGTCAGCTAAGGCAAAGCAGGCGGCTGAGGCTAAAATTACAATGAAGAGGTGGTGACTGAGATGCTGAAAAGTGCTAATAAGGTCAGTAAGGAGTCTAGGGAAACCTGTAAGGTTCAGAAAGCTACTAGACTACATATTAAGCTTAGTGGCACGTTGTTCCAATCTGAAAATGACATTATGGAGCAGATTTCCTCCCAAATAAATAAGGCTCTCTACATCACTCAATCATGTAAGAGGAGATCTACCACAGTAAATGTAGGTGGGATGGTGTGTGCTAGGCCCATACAGGACAAGGTGGATGTAAGGGAGAGCTGCCTACTAGTATTAGTAATGAAAAGCCTTCTGACTCAAAGCCTTTAATCTAAGGGGATGGTTCAGTAGAGGACCCTTGCAATGTTAAGACTCTGTTGGATGCAGTGACCAAGAAGACACCAACCTGGTTCTTATGCTGAATTGGAAATGAGAAAACGTTGTCCCACTAAACCAGATGAGGCAGAAAAGGATGGGGACCCCCGCAATCCTGATTCTTAAGCCTCTTTAGTTTCTAACCTATGGCAATCAAAATTCTATATTCTAACGTGTGGGGTCTGAATTTTATCAGACAACGGCAGAAAGTGAAACTCAGATCTCAACAACATATTGATATCTGCTTCCTAATTTAACTAAGTCTAAAGATTGGGTGGAAGAGTATTGGTCTTAACAATTCCCTCTGAAACAATTAATTTATTTTCAATTGGTGTGTAATAGTTTTGGGCGATATATTTGCTACCGCTGGAAGGGTTTTGCACAGGGTTAAACCCTCTGAGCAATAGGATGGACAATATGGAGATCGCTGGCCTCTGAACACACTTAAATAAACATAAAAATATGGAGCAATTTCCTCAACAACACTTATTTATTTTATCTTTATATTTACAGCGGATACTTGATGTTCTTCTCTATCTTCTCCCAACAAATCTCTCGTTTCAATCTTCTCGTCTCACTTATATATTAGTGATTTCAGTTAATGCCAACCCTTTTGCTTTGACTTATTCATTTCTGCCATATTCCCATTAGATTCAGCAGAGTCTACTATTCATTAAATTCCCAATCACCTTAGTTCAATGTGATCCACCAATTATTTGTAATTTATTGACATTGCCTCATCGCCTGTTTTGAGTCAATCAATTAAATATTCATTCTAAGCTCAGTATTACCCTATCGCCTTATGTCAAGGCAATCTCATCCATATTATTAAACTACTCAGCGCGGACAATCTCACCCATTCCGCCTTAACTACTTAGGAATTATTGTCCATTCATATCAGAATATCGACATTACCCCCCTTGACTGGACAATAAGTCTCCTATTGTTTATATACCCAAAGGAACTTTGTGTGCACTTGGTTAATGATTTGACCTCTAATGGGGTCCTTGATAATATAGCATCAAAACCTTTTTTCTAAATGATTTTAAATGGACTAATACAGATAATGGCCAACTTTTGCTTCTGACTGAACCCATTTTGGTCATGGAATAGAACCATGTCCCCATCTTTGAACTAAGCCAGTCTACTATACCATACCTGATTGGCAGCTTAATTATTTATCTCCTTGGCTAAGCTGAAAGAGTATGCTTCAGTTTGCATCTTGGTTGGAGTATTTGTTAGGTTGGTCAGGTAGTGTTGCAGGTCCATTACATGGGTATCTTCCATGAAGGTATATAGCAGTGCTGGAAGGGCTGGATGTCATCCATTTAGTAGCTAAAAAGACTCTTTCCTGTAGCAAAATGATATCTAATATTGTAAGTAAAGATGGCGGTGGAAAGGAGAGAACTCCAAACTGAAGGTCAATCTGCTACCAGTTTGTGGAGTATATTCACCAAAGTCTCATTAACTCGCTCAACCATCCCATTAGACTTGGGGTGATACGGGTTCTTTAAAACCCCACAGATGGCCATCAGGTCGTTTAGCTTGGGAAGGATGTGGGAGGTGAAGTTAGTTCCGTTATCAGTAAGGATGAACTGAGGGTAGCCTGTCGCTGTAAATACATTCCATGATGAACTTGGCCACTGTGACCACACCAAAATCCTTAATCGCCCATGCTTCTACCCACCTGGTCAAGTGGTTGATCGCCACCAGAATGTATTTGGACAGGCTAGCTCCTGTTGGAAGAGAGCCAACGACATCAAGGAGAACCATATGCCAAGCAAATCATGGTTTGCTAACTGGTATGAGGTCTTTTGGCGGACGGCTTTTCCACTTGGCACTGGTGGCAGCAGAAAATGGTTTCAAGAACGTTAAAGTTCATTCTCTCCCAATAATACCTAGGGCGTAATAATTCTAAAGTCTTCTGCATGCTACCATGTCCAACTGCCTTATGAGAGCTCATGATAATGTTAGGCCGTGCTGAGAGTCACAGAAAGTTCACTGCAGAATATCCAATCCATTTGTACAACTCTCCATTCTGCTGAAAGGTATTGGTTCGCATCTCATTTAATGCTTTTATCACTTGCAGCACTTCATTTTCATATCTGCCGCTGGTTATTTTGTTGTACATTACATCTCCGAGATCTGCTGTAACCGCAATTGTTGGTAATCTCAATAAGCAATATACATTTTGGTGTTTGGCTCCAGGTTGGTGAAGGATCTTAAAATTGTAAGTCTGCAGTTTGAGAGCCCATCAGGATAGACGTACTTCAGGCTCTCTAAGATTCTACAACCAGCGTAACAAGGCATGATCCATAATGACTTTGAACTTGACTCCATTCAAATATACCCTAAATTTCTTATAGACATAGATCACCGCTAAGCACTCTCACTTGGTCATGGTGTAATTGCGTTAATGACAGTTCAAGCTCCAACTGCAGTACGCAACTGGGTGCTCCTTCCCTTCATCATCTTGTTGGGATAGAACCGCCCCAACGGCAGAAAATGACGCAACTGTCTGTAAAATAAATTCCTTATTGAAATTTGGGTATCTTAGCACCGGCGCATTGATTAATGCCATCTGAAGTGTATAAAAGGAGTGTTTACGGTGTTCTGTCAATTTGAACACAGCACTCTTTTTTATAAACTCAAATAGCGGTCCCCCAAGACAACTGAAGTTGAGGATAAAGCGTTGGTAGTAGCTAATCATCCCCAGAAATACTTGTATGTCCCACTTACTGGTCAGTTGAGTCATTTTTTAATACTTCCACCTTGGCCAGTCGAGATTTCAGACCTTTTGTGTCTACCACAAACCCAAGGTACTTCAGTTGGTCCTTGAAGAAGTGACATTTCTGGTCTTAATCTTGATGTTGGCCATGGCAAACTGGCGAAATACTTCTCCAAATGGGCGAGGTGTTCAAAAACGTGCGGGAGAAGACATTCATATTGTTGAGGTACCTGAGGACGCATAACAGCTTTAGGTCGCTTAAAATGGTGTTCATGGCCCGTTGAAATGCAGTCGGGGCGTTGCACAGCCCTTGTGGCATATGGGTCAGTTGGAAAAGCCCTTTGGACGTGATAATGGCGCATTTCTCCTGTTCTGCTGCAGGAAATTTAATTTTCCAGTAGCCTGATATCAAATCCATTGTGAAAATGTAATGAGCTCCCCCTAATCAATCCAAAGCATTGTCAATCCGCATCAAGGGATACAAGTCCTACTTGGTGATGCTGTTGAGCTTCTGGAAGTCTATTACCACCCAGTTGGTACCATCCTTCTTTTTTACTTAGGACGGGCAAAGCCCATGGACTCTTTGAAGGTTTAAGAATCCCTTGCTCCAGAAGCTTTTTGATCACCTCTGTTACTACTTCCTCAGCTGCCCTTGATTGGCAGATTGGCTGTGACCTGATGGGAGGATGATCTCCAGTGTCCAACCAATGGACCACCCCCCAAGTGCACCCTAAATCATGGTCATTGATGGCAAAAAATCTGTTTATATTTTTTAAATAAAGCTATTGCTCAATCCTTCTGTGCTTCCTATAACCCCACCAATTTATTGCACGGTACCACAGTCATTATGCTGGGCTGTGGTTTGAAAGTTAGACCAAATGTTCATCCAGCAACCTAAAATCATGAACTTGAAGGACTTTGTTAAAATCTGAGGATTGCTTGCTTGATAAATTAAATCCTGCACGCATATTTGGGACGAATTTTGGCCAATTGACCCTCGATTTTGCCAGTGGCTTATGGTATTTTGACTATTCAGAAACTCCCTAGGCATATTCAAATAGCCCTGACTCTTATGGACAATTTTGGGCTTAATTTTCCCTCTGTAATCAGGAACTTCAACTGAGGCGGACCAAGTTACTAGCTGTGGATACCGAGATCCCAGCTTGCTAACACTCTCCAAAAGAGACTTAAGATTAAAAACCAGAAAGAAGATTAATTAAAATAGATCTTTATTAGACTATATTATTTGATAATTATACCTTGGGTCAGGCGCCGGTATTATGCCTCTAGTGCACCTCCTGGCCTCATTTGAGCACTCAATCTCACAGATTATTTTCCACCTCAGTTCAGCCCTTGAACTGATATGACTGAGACCTATTGCTAGGTTTATTGGTGGCAAAATACTCTCATATTCTGGATGATTTCAGGGACAAAAATCGCAACAAGTGTGCAAAATTGTCCTAAGATCATCTCAAAATGAGTTTTGTCATACTGCTGACAAAATACAAATTCTAGGAAATTTTAGCATTGATTTAAAAATGACGTACCCTTAATTTGGACGTTAGCAGGCCTCTTGATAGCACTAGGTACTCCCATTTGGGCAATCCATGTGCAAGTGCTATCATGCCAATTAAGAATATTGACATACAAAAAGTGCAATAGGTGGGAAGTTCCTAAGACAAGCTTAAGTAATGTTTTTGTCATATACCTGATGAAAATGATTCCCTAATTAGGACGTGAACTGGCCCTCTCAATAGCACTAGGTACTCCCATTTGGGTGGTCCAATTGCAAGTGCTATTATGCCAATTATGAGGATTGACATCCAAAAGTTGCCATAGGTGGGATATTATTTTAGGACCAGCTCAAAATATGTTTTTGCCATACAGCTGATGAAAAAACTCCCTAATCAGGATGTCAACTGGCCCTCTTGATAGCATTAAATACTACCATTTGGGCGGTCCATGTGCAAGTGCTATCATGCCAATTACATGTACCAATTAAAAAAATTTGCCCTAGGGTGGAAAAAGGATTACATTTTTTCATCTATTTGTTCATGAGATTTGTAGACGTTTTCTTTAGGTCAATACTAACCAATTTCTCACGTTGAATTTTAGGTATTGGTCCCAATTAATTGGGACTAGTTGCTAAATTTTGGTGCAGCAATAATTGGCCCAACTGTGCAAGTGAATTCATCCTGAGCTTCCAATAGAATATTCAGATTAAATTGATGTTATGTTAATTGGCCCAAGCCATGTAGTTGCAGAGAAGATTGGCCTGAATGTGCGAGTATATTCATCTTGAGCTTTAGATAATATAACTAAATCCACGTTGCAATAATTGGCCCAAGCCGTGATATTGCAATAGGCTTTAATTAGAGTATTAGCTCAGGCATTAGGAGAATAATTACCCCAATATGTTGGTTGTCAAAGGGTTTATTTTTGAGTCAACCACCAGAACCTAAAAGATCTCCTCAACGAAGATCAAGTGCAAATACTCCACTATTTTGATGTTGGCGGAACTGTAGTGGTTCTTTTTGTAGGTTTGCTAGTAAAATCTTGATCTCTCTGCGAACCAGAAGTATAATGCCTGGAGCACATGAGGCTCAGACTGTGAGCTGATAAGGTCCAATGACCTCCCCATAGAGCCCAGCTATTACTTCCACCTCTAACTTGGTGTTTACTATGACTTGTTGTTAAAATCTTGGGCTTTGATGGCTTTCTTCTGGCCCTAGATTTCAACTGCACAGATTCAGGGATACTTGCGTTGATTAATAATATGAACTGGGGCAATAATAGTATGATGACTATTATTAAAGTTGAATCCTCAAAAGCCACGTTGAGAGTAAAGTCCAACGCTAAACTGGTGCTTCTTCCTCTTGAAGATACTTTGATGCTTGTTAGGGAACATTTTCCCTATTCCCTTCTTGCAGAGCCAAGCGGAGATTTTGATATTGCCAACCTAAGGATATCTGATCCTTGCACTCTTCTCTTATGAGTAATGTTTAAAACCAATGTTTTAACAACTAAGCTAATATTAGTTTGAATCTAATTTTATTAGGGAATTATTTGGGGTTTTTATAGTTAGAATCAGCAAACAACTTTTCACCTGTCCAATGAGAATATTTGTGCTCCTATACTGGTTTTGACCCGTAGTGTTAGGCACCAAATCTCGTTGGGTAACATTGCCTTTAATTTTTTAGGCAGCATAATCCTTGGTTATCGTGGACCAAACAATTGTTATTAGGTACACAAAACCAATTGTTTTTGGCTGATGACAGTTCCATTCTTCCTCCGGCGTTCAAACGTTTTGGTAGTTTCTGATGACTCCAATCTGTTCTTCTCTGAACGATATCCTATAATTTGACTATCAGGGATTATTCCAATATTGAATTATTGTATAATTACAATGGGGATATTGCCCAACAAAATTAACATCTGTCAGTGGCCTCAATTATCATCAAGAATGATTCCTAATGAGATCATCATCTGTTGATGGCCTCAAATATGATCAGGGATGATTCCCAACGAAATTATCATCTGTTGGCGGCCTCAAATATCATTGGGAATGATGCCTGACAATAATTCTTAGTCAGCAACTTATAGTGTCATTAGGGGATTCCGCCTAATGATATTTTCATCAGTTGACCACTATTGCTGACCCTCTACAATTATAACCTAATTGTCAAATCTCATATTCTGTCAAAGGGTTGGAATATGTGGTCATCTGCAATTCCAGCACATCCCCCTTCTTGACCAGATATCCAATAGAAGATAGAACCCTTGGGAATGGAAGCCACCTCAGATGGAGCTCATATTTGGTTGTCATATTCCTATGTCCTCAAATAGTGCAGCTCTGTCCGCACTCAACGCCCATATGCTATGCTCAGTTCAATGTCTTTGTATCCTTGATTTCTACCCATTGCCACCTCTTCTTGAGCGCAGTTCCACACATCATGCCGTGCCAGTCCCAATTACACATCAGTTGCAAGAGATCAACTGGTCCACATGGGCAAACCCTAGGATGGGTTGTAGGCACTCTTGCCACCTGTACAAACCCCAGGACGGGTTCTGCTGGCACTCTTGCCACCTGTACCAACCCCAGGACGGGTATCAACATCTTGTTGATAGGGACTATTCCAGCGGACCTAGTTTCAGCCCTTTCTGATCCTGCTGACGCTCGGGACTTGTGCCTGTTAAATTATCCCTTCCTCCACTCTCAGTAGGTGGGAATTTCGCTAGATTCATCACTGCTCAAATTAAAATTGTTTTTTTAATATTTTTTACTTTTTTATTTTTTATGCATCTTTTTATTATTTTTATCTTTTCCTTTATATATATATATTTCTTAAGCTCAATATTTCAAGTATTTTTTGTGGATCTATTGCCTATTCAACCATCTTCAATATTCAATTGTATAGGTATCATTTGCCAACTTTATAATTTCAAATGGCCCCATCCATAGGCGTCCAACTCATTTTTCTTTTTTTAATTTTTCAATATCATTTTGAATTCCTGAGATTGTAATTCAATCAAGATATTAGACAGTTGGATAGATATTGTTTGGCACTCATCCCCAAAGCTGGCTCTACTGCTGAATATAATATTGATGGTAATGCAGCTTTCTGCCTATAAAAATTCAAACAGCATTTTCTTAATCAAAATTTGTCAGAATCTGATCCTATTTCTTGTCAATGGATACATTTTTCTCTATCCAAATTCGTCTGGATCTGGTCCTATTTCTCAGCTTTAATTGCCAATTTGAACGTTTGATTAATTCTGCTAATAGATTTTTAAATGATCCACTACTCACACAGATTAATTTGGTAACGTTATTTGTTGCTAAAGTCATCTGGATCAGATACTATTTTTGGCATTTCTTGCGTTTTGCTCATTAAACAGCTAGTTTAAAATCAAACGACTTCATCCATCATTCTCTGTATTAATCGCCTCACATTTCTGATCTCATCTAATGCCTCAGGGTTTCTCACGGCAGACCCAGTTGCATCCCAAGCTGGTCCTGCCGATGGCTTTATTCCATGTAGATATCTGGTGGAACAGGTTCTCTTGCAGTGCTAGATAGTTCCGCTTTAGACTGCGAGGCCTTTTCCAAAATTTTGGGAAGTTTCATCCTCCTCTTGAGGAATCACAATATTCACAAATTGCCATGATTTCTTCTCCCAATTTTGGGTGGCAAATTTTCCCGTCATTCCATCTTCCAATAGTGGCTAGTTGATTAATTCTTCCACTTGGATCCATCAGGGTTTTTCCCTTTCATAACTTAATCTGCTGAATATTGACTTTTTCAACATTTTCTAAAATATCATCTTCTAATTCAACCAATGTGTGATCATCCTCAGTTAGGATTTCGCAACTAGATTGATTGGGTGCATCAAAAGTTTCTCCCAACATCTTCAGATGGTACACCATCTGTGAGGTCTTTATTTTGGTTATTAATGCTAATGCTATAATCCAATGCAATTTGCGGTAGGGCCAAAGCACCGCCTGTATGGCTATGCATGCATCTAAATCATCTAGCTCTTTTGCCCCTGCCAAGCTCTGAGCTTCTTGGTAAAAATGGTCAGCGAAACTAACCAGAGTCTCATCTTTGAGGAATTCCTACCCATGAACTCTTGTTTATGATTTGCCATCCAAGTAGGGCTTCCAAACTCCAACATAATGGCGGCTTTGGCTTCCATATATGACCAATTGTCCCATTGAGGTGAGGAAGCACCAGATTTTGGCAGTCCATGCTAAAGCATTTCATTACAGTTACTGCTTTTAGTCAGTCTGCATAGCTAAACATTTGTTATCTCGAATAAGCGGAAAAACGCCAGAGTTTTATCCTGGTGAAAGGTGGGCAATTTTGGCATATTACGAAATTCCTCAGTTGTTCCACTAATAGGAGATCCTTGCCCAGCAATTCGAGAAGCTATAGGAGTGGTTTCAGGAGTTATTTCCAACACATCAGCAAATGGTTTGGGTATATTTTGGGGTGGAGAGGTCTTCCTGATTGGAGTTTTTCTTGCCTTTTCATCAGCCTTATTTGCCTCAAATTGTTTACAATAAAATTGGTGTTTCTCCAACTCCTCTATACACTTTTTCATTTTTGCCATCTCCTCATGAAACCGCCAGATGCGTTCTCAATCCACTTCCCATTTGGTTTTCTGAAATAAAATTTTCTTGATGATTTTGCCCTCTTTCCGCTTCAAAGAGGCAACTTTTCTGCATAGGTTGTTATTAACAATTCCTAGTTGTTTGAGCGTTTCCTCCATCTTGATCATATGCTCCTCCAATGTACTAACATCAGCCTGAGATGCCAAGATGATCACATTTTCATTGACAGCCTGTAGTTCCACCCAGAGCTTTTGAAGCTCTTCCTTAAAAGACATTGTTATTTTAAATTGGCTTTTGAAAACTCACCTACCCCCTGTAGTGAGCACTAATGTTAAAATCTTGGGCTTTGATGGCTCGCTTCTGGCCCTAGATTTTAACTGCACAGATTCGTGGATACTTGCGTTGATTAATAATATGAACTGGGGCAATAATAGTATGAAGACTATAATTAAAGTTGATTGCCTAAAAGCCACGTTGAGAGTAAAGTCCAACGCTAAACTGGTGCTTCTTCCTCTTGAAGATACTTTGATGCTGGTAGGGAACACTTTCCCTATTCCCTTCTTGCAGAGCCAAGCTGAGATTTTGATAGAACTAACCTAAGGATATATGATCCTTGCACTCTTCTCTTAAGAGTAATGTTTAAACAACCAATGTTAAACAATAAAGTTATTATCAATTTGAATCTTATTTTATTAGGAAGTTATTTGGGGTTTTTATAGTTAGAATTGGCACACAACTTTTCAGCTGTCCAATGATAATATTTGTGCTCATATACTGGTTTTGACCCTTAGTGTTAGGCACCAAAACTCTTTGGGTACCATTGCCTTGGGTTTTATAGGCAGCATAATCTTCAGGCGTTCAAAGGACCAAACAATTGGTATTAGGTACACAAAACCAATTGTTTTTGGCTGATGACAATTCCACTTTTCCTCTGGCGTTTGAACTTTTTGGTAGTTTCCGATGACTCCAATCTGTTCCACTCCGAAAAATCTTTATAATTTGACTATTGAGGATTATTCCAATATTGAATTATTGCTTAATTTTATTGGTGATGATGCCCGACAAAACTATCATCTGTCAGTGGCCTCAAATATCATTGGGGATGATTCCAACGCTATTATCATCTGTCAGCAGCCTCAAATATCATTGGGATGATTCCTGACGAAATTATCATCTGTTGGCAGCCTCAAATATCATCGGGAATGATGCTCAACAATAATTCATAGTCATCAACTTCTAATATCATTGGGATTTCCATCTGACGATATTCTCATCAGTTGGCCACTATTGCTGACCCTCTACAATTATAAATTAATCGTCAGATCTCATATTCAGTCAAAGGGTTGGACTATGTGGTCATCTGCAATTCCAACACTTGTTGTCCAGAGGGGATGGATACAGACCCAGCAGCTCTGAGAGGCAGCCCTTGATATATATATCTGCTAAGGGAGGGCCCAATTCCTCTTCTTTAATTAATGATAGTGCACCAGAATCATCCCATTACTATTGGAAAGGTTGGTATGTCCTATGTACATCAAGTCCTTTGTCTCTCCTCTGGAGGTAAAATAAATTGGGATCTTCTGCCCTAAAATTTCAAAGGTCTCCTTCATCATTCCAATAACAGCACCAAAGCGTCACATGAAAGCAGTGTAAATTACCTTGTCATAGTTACTGTTTGGTAACACTATTGACTAAGATACAATGTAATTGGCTTAAACCACAAAGGTAGCGCACTGTACGCTTCTCAGAAACCGTGCTTTCTGCTCCAGTGGCCCCATACACAATTCGATGGTCTACACTGGGTTTTAGTGTCAACTTCGCCATTAACTTAGTGGAAACTATGTTAACTAAAGCGCCCATATCTATTATAGTGCGGACACATTTGTTTGCTACAAAGATGTCACAGTATGTACATTCAGAATAAGAAGAATTTTGACTGTTCAATACATGGACATTTAAAGGGTTCCTTTTCCCAACGAAGCTTATAATACCCTCACCGACTTTAGGATACTCTTTAGCAATAGCGTCCACTGGAAAGGCGACGTTTACTACTCTTGAAGAAAGCGCATCTGCGAACAGTTTCAACTCATCTGGAGAATTTTGTTCAAACGTTTGACAGGCATAAGGCTTCAGTTGCTCTTGGGGTCCTTCTTCCGCCATGTCCTTGGGTGGTGCTCATGTCAGTACATTCACTCCTCCAACCGGCTGTTGATATAGTAACATGTAATTTACTGGGGTACTTCCACTGAATATACTTTGATAGGTTTAGGTGGGACGTTTGGGTTTGGGGATAGCGGATGTAGAGAGTCCCATCTCTACTCTGCTCTGATTTTTCCCTGGTAGTACTTGTCCTGCTGTACGTAGTGCACCTGACAGTTGTGGTAATTCCAGGTAAGGTGATCAGGCGACTGCATTTAAAGCAATTCACCCCATAGGGTCCGCGCCCTTGATTTTTGTAAGATGGGCCAGGGCGATATTTTGACTGCTGATGGTCAGCATAATTAGGCCCAGGTCAGTAGTTGGGATGTTGACAACTTTCATAAGAAGGTTCAGGGTGGAAGTTGAACTGCTAGGGGTAACTTGGACGAGGGCAAGGTGCATAATAAGAAGGCTGAGGGTTACTGGGTGAAACCTGAACAGGACGGTAGAGTTCCCCCCAAATAAGAAGGTCTGGCAATGACAGCAGTATGTTTCCGCTCTGTATTGGGTAAAGGAAAGGTAGCATACAGTCAACGCAGAAACTGGACCATTTTGAGCAAGGGTACATCGCCACCCAAAATTGGAGTCATTCATTGTGTAACTCTCAGTATGGCTTCACTGCAGAGGTCATTGCAAAGCACACATCAGATATGGATAAAGTCCCTGCCATGATCAGCTCATGGGCTTCTGCCAAAATTAGTCAGCAAATGCAGTGAGGTTCTCATCACGTTGGAGCCCAATAGTCAAGAATTCAGCCTTTCGCTGTGAGATTTTTTGTGGTACCCCCAAACAGCCGCAGCACAGTATCTTTTACTTCTTGGTATGTAATGTACTGCTTGGAAGATAACATGTGACTTGGTCAGCACTCCCAACATCCAAGACAGCTATCATCAGTTTAGCCTTCTGCCAATTGGAGGCTCCTTCCGCCACAAGTTCAAATTGTTTGGAAATCATGGATGCTTCATGGAGGTCAAATGGAGGTAGCTTGTCAATGCAAACCTTCTCCTCCTCCCGCTCATAACTGTGAGCCTTAGGAGTATACTGAGGACTTGGCTGAGGCCCATAGCTTGGATCTCAGCGAGGAGCTGGCTCAGAAGGTTCAGCGGCTCTAAGGGTAGTGTAGGGCTCTTCAGTGGGCAGGACTACCATCACATGGAGTTTTGTTGGGCCAGAACATAATCATTCCCAGAGCTGTCATCTTGAGTTGAGCAGCTCATGCTGCATGTGTGTTTGGAGTAAAGCTCCTCAACTGTGTATCCAGGCTCGTAGTTGTTGTAAAGTGATCCTTTCTGAGCGATCCCTGTCCTTCCACTTTCCAATGGGGATAAGGCGGGTAAAAGGTAGGTGTTAACTTCCGCTCCATGCAGTGAAGTTTCTCTATAGCATCATCATGTGATTGGCAAGCTGCTTGTTCTGTTGCCCAAGTATTAGCAGCTGACTAAATGCACTTTCAGTTGTTTTTTACTTAGTCTCGCTCTTAAAGGAGCTTTTCTGTTTTTTAAGTACTGCGTCCACAACCAGTTTGATTTCCGCAGTTTTGCAAGCGTAGAAGTTTGGGACAATTCTCCTTTGGGGCAGGTCTGATATACCATGGCCAGAAATTGAAGAATTTTTGAATATTTTTGATTTGTTAAATGGGCCCCCAGTAGTGAGCACCACTGTTATAATTTTAGGCGATATATTTGCTATACGCCAGAAGGATTTTGCACAGGGTTGAACCCACTGAGCAATAGGATGGACTATATGGAGATCGCCATCCTCTGAACACACTAAAATAAATATATAAATATGAAGCTATTGCCCAACAATACTTCTTTATTTTAACTTAATATTTACAGCGGATACCCGCTGTTCCACTCTCTTCTACCAAAAATTCTCTCATTTCAATATTCTCATCTAACTTATATATTAGCAACTTTAGTTGATACCAACCCTTTTGCTTAGTATTTTTGTTTCTGACATATTCCCATTAGTTCCAGAAGAGTCTACTATTCATTAAATTCCCAATCACCTTAATTCAAGGCGATATACCATTTATTTTCATACATCATAATCACCTCATTGCCTGATTTGGAGGCGATACCAAAATATTTGTTCAAAGCTTGGTAAAACCCTATTGCCTTATGTCAAGGTGATGTCATCCAAATTATCAAGCTAATCAGCTTGGGCAATTTCACCCTTCCGCCATAACTACTTAGGGCTTATAGTCTAGTTTAATAGAATATTAACATGGCGGATCAATTAAACTCAAACTCACCCTTAGGGGAGAATATGGAGGGTGAGAAACCAAAGGGGATATTTTGGTCTGGTGGGTAGAAAAGGACATTAGATGGAAAAGATGGTACTGGTTCCTGGAAGGGAAGTAGCAGTAATGCCAGTATTTGAAGAGGAAACAATATTATTCATCAGTTTGTACGCACCCAATTATGGTTCTGAAAGAAAGGTTTTTTTCTGAAGGTCAGTCTGAGGATTCAGGAGGAAGGCCTCAAGGTGTAAAATAATGCTTGGAGGAGATATTAACTGTTTCTGTGTCAGAATTGCAGATGACCACATAGTCAACCCTTTAACTGAATATGAGAATTCATTAGGCTATAAATATAGAGGGTCAGCAATAGTGGCTGACTGATGAGAATATTGTCAGTCAGAATCCCCAATGATATTAGAAGTCGCCAACTAAAATTATTGTCAGGCATCATACCCAATGATATTTGAGGCCGCTGACAGATGATAATTTCGTCAGGAATCATCCCAATGATATTTGAGGCTACTGACAGATGATAATAGCGTTGGAATCATCCCCAATGATATTTGAGGCTACTGACAGATGATAATTTTGTCGGGCATCATCACCAATGAAATTAAGCAATAATTCAATATTGGGATAATCCCCAATAGTCAAATTATAAGGAATTTTTCAGAGTGGAACAGATTGGAGTCATCGGAAACTACCAAAAAGTTCAAACGCCAGAGGAAAAGTGGAATTGTCATCAGCCAAAAACAATTGGTTTTGTGTACCTAATACCAATTGTTTGGTCCTTTGAACGCCTGAAGATTATGCTGCCTATAAAACCCAAGGCAATGGTACCCAAAGAGTTTTGGTGCCTAACACTAAGGGTCAAAACCAGTATATGAGCACAAATATTATCATTGGACAGCTGAAAAGTTGTGTGCCAATTCTAACTATAAAAACCCCAAATAACTTCCTAATAAAATAAGATTCAAATTGATAATAACTTTATTGTTTAACATTGGTTGTTTAAACATTACTCTTAAGAGAAGAGTGCAAGGATCATATATCCTTAGGTTAGTTCTATCAAAATCTCAGCTTGGCTCTGCAAGAAGGGAATAGGGAAAGTGTTCCCTACCAGCATCAAAGTATCTTCAAGAGGAAGAAGCACCAGTTTAGCGTTGGACTTTACTCTCAACGTGGCTTTTAGGCAATCAACTTTAATTATAGTCTTCATACTATTATTGCCCCAGTTCATATTATTAATCAACGCAAGTATCCACGAATCTGTGCAGTTGAAATCTAGGGCCAGAAGCGAGCCATCAAAGCCCAAGATTTTAACATTAGTGCTCACTACAGGGGGTAGGTGAGTTTTCAAAAGCCAATTTAAAATAACAATGTCTTTTAAGGAAGAGCTTCAAAAGCTCTGGGTGGAACTACAGGCTGTCAATGAAAATGTGCTCATCTTGGCATCTCAGGCTGATGTTAGTACATCGGAGGAGCATATGATCAAGATGGAGGAAACGCTCAAACAACTAGGAATTGTTAATAACAACCTATGCAGAAAAGTTGCCTCTTTGAAGCGGAAAGAGGGCAAACTCATCAAGAAAATTTTATTTCAGAAAACCAAATGGGAAGTGGATTGAGAACGCATCTGGCGGTTTTATGAGGAGATGGCAAAAATGAAAAAGTGTATAGAGGAGTTGTAGAAACACCAATTTGATTGTAAACAATTTGAGGCAAATAAGGCTGATGAAAAGGCAAGAAAAACTCCAATCAGGAAGACCTCTCCACCCCAAAATATACACAAACCATTTGCTGATGTGTTGGAAATAACTCCTGAAGCCACTCCTATAGCTTCTCGAGTTGCTGGGCAAGAATCTCCTATTAGTGGAACAACTGAGGAATTTTGTAATATGCCAAAATTGCCCACCTTTTACTGGGATAACGCCCCAGCATTTTTCCGCTTATTTGAGATGACCATGTTCAGCTATGTGGACTGACAAAAAGCAGTAACCGTAATGAAATGCTTTAGCATGGACTGCCAAAATCTGGTGCTTCCTCACCTCAATGGGACATTTGGTCATATGCAGAAGCCAAAGCTGCCATTATGCTGAAGTTTGGAAGCCCTACTTGGATGGCAAATCATAAACAAGAGTTCATGGGTAGGAATTCCTCAAAGATGAGACTCTGGCTAGTTTCGCTGACTGTTTTTACCAAGAAGCTCAGATCTTGGCAGGGGCAAAAGTACTAGATGATTTTGATGCATACATAGCTTTGTAGGCAGCGCTTCAGCCCTACTGCAAATTGCATTGGATTATGGCATCAGCACTAATAACCAAAATAACGACCTCACATATGGTGTACCATCTGAAGATGTTGGGAGAAACTTTTGATGCACCCAATCAATCTTATAACGAAATTCCAACTGAGGACAATCACACTTTGGTTGAATTAGAAGATGATATTTTAGAAAATGTTGAAAAAGTCGTTATTCAGCAGAATCAAGTTATGAAAGGGAAAAACCTGATGGATCCAAGTGGAAGAATTAATCAACTAGCCACTATTGGAAAGATGGAATGATGAAAAATTTTCCACCCAAAATTGGGAGAAGAAATCATGGCAATTTGTGATTATTGTAATTCCTCAAGAGGAGGATGAAACTTCCCAAAATTTGGGAAAAGGCCTTGCAGTCTAAAGCGGAACTATCTAGCACTGCAAGAGAACCTGTTCCACCAGATATATACATGGAATAAAACAATTGGCAGGACTAGTTCAGGATGCAACTGGGTCCACCATGAGAAGCTCCGAAGCACTAGATGAGATCAGAAATGTGAGGCGATTAATCTAGAGAATAGTGGATGAAGTCATTTGATTTTAAACTAGTTTTAATGAGCAAAACGCAAAAGAGCCAAAAATAGTATCTGGTCCAGATGACTTTAGCAACAAATAACGTTACCAAATTAATCTGTGTGAGTAGTGGATCATTTAAAAATCTATTAGCAGAATTAATAAAACGTTCAAATTGGCAATTAAAGCTGAGAAATAGGACCAGATCCAGACGAATTTGGATAGAGAAAAATGTATCCATTGACAAGAAATAGGATCAGATTCTGACAAATTTTGATTAAGAAAATGCTGTTTGAATTTTTATAGGCAGAAAGCTGCATTACCATCAATATTATATTCAGCAGTAGAGCCAGCTTTGGGGATGAGTGCCAAACAATATCTATCCAACTGTCTAATATCTTGATTGAATTACAATCTCAGGAATTCAAAATGATATTGAAAAATTAAAAAAAGAAAAATGAGTTGGACGCCTATGAATGGGGCCATTTGAAATTATAAAGTTGACAAATGATGCCTATACAATTGAATATTGAAGATGGTTGAATAGGCAATATATCCACAAAAAATACTTGAAATATTGAGCTTAAGAAATATATATATATATAAAGGAAAAGATAAAAATAATAAAAAGATGCATAAAAAATAAAAAGTAAAAAATATTAAAAAAACAATTTTAATTTGAGTTGTGATGAATCTAGCGAAATTCCCACCTACTGAGAGTGGAGGAAGGGATAATTTAACAGGCACAAGTCCCAAGCGTCAGCAGGATCAGAAAGGGCTGAAACTAGGTCCGCTGGAATAGTCCCTATCAACAAGATGTTGATACCCGTCCTGGGGTTTGTACAAGTGGCAAGAGTGCCAACAACCTGTCCTGGGGTTTGTACAGGTGGACCAGTTGATCTCTCACAATTGATGCAAAGATGGGACTGGCATGGCATGATGTCATGGGAACCACACTCAAGAAGAGGCAGCAACTGGTAGAAATCAAGGACATGAAGTCATCAAACTGCGCATAGCATATGGGCGTTGAGTGCGGACAGAGCTGCACTATGCTGAGGACATAGACATATGACAACCAAATATGAGCTCCAGCTGAGTTGGCTTCCATTCCTAAGGGTTCTATCTTCTATTGGATATCTGGTCAATAAGGGGGATGTGTTGGAATTGCAGATGACCACATAGTTCAACCCTTTGACAGAATATGAGATTTGACAATTAGGTTATAATTGTAGAGGGTCAGCAATTGTGGCTGACTGATGAGAATATTGTCAGTCAGAATCCCCAATGATATTAGAAGTTGCCAACTATGAATTATTGTCAGGCATCATCCCCAATGATATTCAAGGCCACTGACAGATGATAATTTCTTCAGGAATCATCCCCAATGATATTTGAGGCTGCTGACAGATCATAATTTTGTTGGGCATCATCCCTGATGAAATTAATCAATAATTTGATATTGGGATAATCTCTGATATTTGAACTATAGGGAATTGTTCAGAGTGGAATGGATTGGAGTCATTGGAAACTACCAAAACATTCAAACGTTGAAGTAAAAGTTGAATCATCATCAGCCAAAACAATCATTTTTGTGTAACTAATATCAAATGTTTGGTCCGCTGAATGCCTGAGGATTATGCTGCCTATAAAACCCAAGGCAACGGTACCTGATGAGATTCAGTGCCTAGCACTAAGGGTCAAAACCAGTTTAGGAGCACAAATATTCTTATCGGACAGCTGAAAAGTTGTGTATTTTTAATTATAATAGCCCCAAATAATTCCCTAATAAAATAAGATTCAAATTGATAATAACTTTATTGCTTAACATTGGTTGTTTAAACATTACTCTTAAGAGAAGAGTGCAAGGATCAGATATCCTTAGGTTAGTTTTATCAAAATCTCAGCTTGGCTCTGCAAGAAGGGAATAGGGAAAGTGTTCCCTACCAGCATCAAAGTATCTTCAAGAGGTTGAAGCACCAGTTTAGAGTTGTACTTTACTCTCAACGTGGCTTTTAAGCAATCAACTATAATAATAGTCTTCATACTATTATTGCTCCAGTCTAACAATCTCATTCAAATAATCAATGCCAGGATCCATGAATCTGTGCAGTTGAAATCCAGGACTAAAAGCGAGAAACTAAGCCCAAGATTTTAACAGTCTGCTTTAGGGATGAAGAGTTGGAGTTTCAGGCGGGTGGAGCATTGATCTGGGAGCTCTTTAATTGGTCAGTCTAATGAATGACTTTGGCCTACAGGATTGGTGGAAGGCAGACCATGTGAGTAAGGGGAGAATGGGTGGACTCTTGTCCAGGGAAATCATTTCTTTCGCATTGACCTTATGTCAGTGCCACAACCTCTCCTAAGCCACTGCAAGTTGATCCTTTGTATTCATTATCTAGGTGCTTTAGACCACATGCCTCTGGAACAGCAGATTAGAGACCCTTGGGTTACTTCTGCGGGGAAAGGGATCTGGAGACTGAACCCTGAACTCCTGAAGTGGAGTCCACTTCAGGCTATCATGAGGAAGAAAGTGAGGTGTTGGAGAAGCCATATTATGAGGAAAGCTAGATGCACCAGTGATGAGAATTTATATGACTGGATGACAAGCCACTATTAAACCCAAGAGGATTAGTGGAGGAATTCCGCTTAAGGATCAATGAGCAGAATCCGCCGAGGATGATTCAGATCTATAAGTGATTGGTCAATTTAGGTTAAGGCGATAATGGGTCATAATAGGTATTATCAGGTTGCCTCCAAAATAGGGAGATAAGGGATGTCAACATTCGATGAAAGTGTTTTAGATTGCCTCAAATCAAGGCGATAGATAATTAAAGAATAATATGCCAAAACCAATGAAAAGACGGCAACATGTATAAACTAAGCAGAAGAGTTAATACTGGCAGAGGCCGTTAGGATACCAGTGAAACAATGAGACTGGAGGTCTTGTCTTAAATTAAGTGAAGAAAGAAGAGGGAGGAAGAGCGTGGACAAAGGAAGAGTCCGCTGAAGATATATTCTTTTAATAAAAAAGTGATTGGGAAATTGCTCTTATGTTTATTATTAAAATTAAGTGGTTAAAGGTGTATCAAGGAACTGGCAATCATCATATCGACCTTTCTAATTGTTCAATGGGGGAAACCCTGTATAAAAAACCCTTTAGTGGGTACTTACCAAATCTCTGAGATTCAACAGTGGTGCTCACTACAGGTGGCCCATTGACCAATAGCAAAAATATGAAAATTCAACTGGCGGCTATGTCACATTCTGGTTGTTTATAAACAGAATCTGCACTAAACAATGGCCCTGGGCCCTACGAGGAGTTAAAACTTGCGTTAGATACAGTGCTCAAAAAACAAGATGAGTTGCTTCAAAGAGTTTACAGTGACAAGTTGCCACCGTTTTATCATGAAGGAAATATTTATAGGTTCCTTTGCCAATTTGAGTTTGTAATGGAGGGAACTTCAGATCAACAAAGGGCAAAGCTGTTACTCTCCACTTTGGACGTTGGAAGTGCGGAGAAAGTCATCTGTTACCTCCCATCTAGTTCTGTTTCATACCATGAAGTTAAGAGACTGTTCTGCGACTGTTCAGCAGAACTGCAAAAATGTCGCAGCAAAAGACTGAGTCCTTGACCATTGGGTTTCAGCAGAACGAGACCCTCACTGCATTTGCTGATTGATTTACTATGGAAGCGCATGTGCTGATTGGAGAAGGCATTCTATCCAAAGTTGATGTGTGTATAGCTATGACCTCAGCGGTGAAGCATACCCTGAGCTTTACAATGTCATAGCCCCATTGTTAGAGCCAGACGTACCTCTCCTTAAACTTGTTCAGCTTGTACTTCAGTTATCTGATAATTTCACTCCACCCAATACCGAGAAGATCTGCGCTGTCACAGTTGTTCGCCCTATTTTGAGAGAAGAGATAACTGGGCAAGGGAAATTCCATCAGGATATTCTTCTCAGTACAATGGACGTTCCTCAATTACTGATCAATATCAAACCCGCTACCAGTCTGGGCCTAACAACGCTGCAAGGGGGTGGTCATTATACTGTGGGGTGTCTGGTCATGTCAAACCTCTTTAAAATCATCTGCCATATGTACCAATTTATCTTAAACATGGCCGTAGGTCTTACAGAGTAAGTTGTTTTAATTGTGGGCATAAAGGGCATATGGTACAATGGTGTCCTAACCAACGGATCCCTCCCTTGCAACGAGAGCAGGGATATTAGGGAAAAGTCTGAGCGGAGTAGAGAAGGGACTCTCTACTGCCACTACCTCGAACTTATATGTCCCACCTGAGTCCACTGTGTTAAATATAGCTGAAGCTTCGCAGTATGATGATACTTTTCTCTACCACCCACCAAATGGGAAAGTAAATGTGCTGACCCAAGCACACGTTGAAGAAACGGCGGACAGAAACTCTCTGGATCAACCAAAGCTTTATGCTTGTCAAATGTTCGACCAAAATCTATCAGACCAGCTAGATCCAGTCGCAGATGCCCTGTCATCTAAGAGGAATAAATGTCGCCCTCCCTGTGGACACTATCGTAAACAGATACCCTAAAATTGGTGCGGGTATTTTGAGTTTCCTGGGAAAACCTGAATCTTTAAGTGTACATAAGGTGAATAGTTGGGATGCATCCTACACAGAATGCACTTACTGCGACATTGTGGTAGCCAAAACTCAGGTACGGGCTATCATCAATACAGGCGCACCTGTTAACATTGTCTCCACTAAATTGGTGGCAAAGTTGTCCTTAAAACCTGACATAGACCACCAAGTGGTGTATGGGACCGCTTGAGCTGAAACCACCACTTCTGAGGGAGCATATAGCGCTCTTCCCTTGCGGTTTGGATCTATTGTTGTGGTGGCTCCAGCGGTGGTATTGCCAAACAGTAACTATGATTTACTGATTTGAACTACATTTATGCGACACTATGGGGCTATAGTGGACATGATGGAAGAGACCCTAGACATTGCGGGGCAGAGAATCCCTATATATTTCTCCTCTCATAGAGCATCAAAGAGTTCAACGCACATGGGACAAATCAACCTCACCTACAGCAATGGGGTGATTCCAGTATGCTATCATTGTTAAAAAAGAGAACGCAGGCCCTTCCTCATCAGATATACGAATACCAAGGGCTACCACTTAGAGCAGCTGGATCTATATCCATTCCCTCTGGACATCAAGTAATAATTGACACTGAGCTAGAGGTGGAAGTGCCAGCGGGGCTCTATGGGGAGATCATTGGGCCTTATCATCAATTGCGGCTTGAGCTCTATGTGGCTCCCGGCATCATACTACCAGGCCGTGGGGAAATCAAAGTATTGATGGCAAATCTTCAGAACAGTCCCATTCGAATCCAATAGCATCAGATTATAGCATATTTAATCTGAATTTGGTAAAAGAGATTAAACAGGTTCATGAGTTCAGTTCTCTGGATGAATTTGGTTTGCCCATCAAAATGTCTCTCGGTGCAATGGTGGTTGTACCAAGGGAAAATTTATTGGGTTTATCAGAAGATCAGAAAGAGCGGGCTGAAGCGCTTTTTCAAAAGTATAAAGAGATCTTTGTGGTTGATGATCATGATATGGGGTGTGCTCGGGGGTTGTTCATCAACTTGATACTGGGGACCATCCTCCCATAAGGTCTTGACCAATCTGTTGATCACAGCCAGCTGAAGAAGTTGTCACCAAGGAAATTGAAAAACTATTGGAGCAGGGAATGCTTGAACCATCCAAGAGCCCATGGGCGTCGCCTGTCCTAATTATAAAAAAGAAGGATGGCACTAACCATGTAGCAATTGACTACCGGAAGCTCAATAGAATCACCAAAAAAGATTCATACCCTCTGCCACGGATTGATGATGTGCTAGATTAGCTTGGTGGAGCCTGCTACTTCTCGGCAATGGACTTGATATCTGGTTATTGGCAAATTGAGTTGCCTAAGGAGCAAGAAGAATGTGCGATAATCACCTCAAAAGGGCTTTTCTAACCAACATGCATGCTGCAGGGACTATGTAACGCCCCAGCTACATTTCAACAAGTGATGGATACCATACTGAGTGATCTGAAGCTGTCATGCATTCTTGTATACCTCGATAATATTAACGTCTTCTCTTGCACATTTACTGAGCATCTCACCCATTTGGAAGAGGTATTTCGCCAACTGGCTGAGGCCAATATCAAAATCAAGCCTCGCAAATGCCACTTCTTCAAGGATCAGTTTGAGTATCTTGGGTTTGTGGTGGATGCGACTGGGCTAAGACCTCAACCAGCCAAGGTAAAAGCCATTCAGAGGATGACTAAACCCGCTAATAAGTGGGACATTCAAGTGTTTCTGGGAACGGTGGGTTACTACCGCTGATTCATACCCAATTTCAGTTGCATCAGAGGTCTGCTGTTCGAGTTATTGAAGAAAGATGCATTGTTTGAATGGACAGAGTGATGTTAATGCACCTTTAATACACTTTGAACGGCGTTAGTCAGTGCGCTGGTGTTGCGCTATCCTATTTTGATAAGTAATTTATGGTGCAATTAGATGCTTCCATTTCTGCTGTTGGAGCAGTCCTGTCTCAGAAGGACGATGACGAAGAAGAGCACCCCGTGGCATACTGTAGTCGCAGCCTGAATTGTCATAAACGCAATTACACTGTAACTGGGCGAGAATGATTAGTGGTGATATATGCATATAAACAGTTTTGAGTTTACCTGCATGGAGTAAAGTTTAAGGTCGTGATGGATCATGCATCGTTGCATTGGTTGCAGAATTTAAATGAGCCTGAAGGGCGGCTAGCACTATGGGCTCTTAAACTGCAGGCTTATGAATGAGATTTTACATTGACTGGGAGCCAAACACCAAAACGCTGATTGCTTATTGAGATTGCTGACAATTGCAGTTACAGCAGACCTAAGAGATATAATGTTTGATAAAATGCTCAGTGGAAGATATGAAGATGAACTGCCTCAAGTAATCAAGTTACTAGATGAACTCAGGACCAATACGTTCCAAAGAAATGGAGAATTGTATAAGCATATAGGGGACGTTACTGTGAATATACTTAGGCCTTCTAATTGTGCAAATATTATTATTAGTGCACATCAAGCAGTTGGCCATGGCGGAGTTCAGAAAACTCTTGAATTGTTAAGACCAAGGTATTATTGGGAAAGCATGCAATATGATGTGCTTGAGACCCTGTCTTGCTGCCACCAGTGCCAGGTGGAGAAGCCGTTCCATCAGAAGACTTCATACCAGTTGGTAAAACCTTGCTTTGCTTGGCACACCATCTCTATTGATGTTGTGGGCCCCCTGCTAACTGGAGAAAATCGGTCTAAGTATATCCTGGTGGCAATTGACCATTTGACGAGGTGGGTGGAGGCGCGAGCCATTTGGGATCTGGGGGCAGTTACTGTGGCTAAGTTTGTAATGGAATGTATCATACAGTGGCATGGCTGCCCACAGTTTATCCTTACTGACAATGGAACCAACTTCACCTCCCACATTTTACCCAAGCTCAACGAATTAATGGCCATTCGCGGGGTCCTAACAACCCTGTATCACCCTGAGTCTAACAGAATGGTTGAGCGAGTTAATGGGACTCTGGTGAATATACTACTGAAACTGGTTATGGATAGACCCTCCGACTGGAGTAACCTTCTTTCTACCATGGTATTCGCCTACAACATAAGCTATCATTCAGCCATGGGAAAAAGCCCCTTTCAATTGCTTTATGGATGGCACCCTGCTCTGCCTGCGCTGCTATATGCCTGTATTGAGGACACCAGCAGAGTGGATCCTCAGTGATATTTAACCACCCTTACAAACATGCTGATTAAGTTACAAACTGAAGCATACTCATTCAGCCTCTCCAAGAAAATCAAAACCCAGGCTGCAGACCAAGCATGGCGGAGTAGTCTAATGCAGTTCAAAGATGGGGATATGGTGTTATTCCAAGATCAGCATGGGTTTGTCCAGAAGCACAAACTAGCTAATATTTGGATTGGTCCATTTGAGATAATAGAAAAAATGGGAGTTGACACTTATACTATCAAGGATCCTATGAGTGGACATATTATAAATTGGGTGCATGCAAAGTTCCTTTGACCATATAAGCAGCAATAAAAATTAAAAATTAAAATTAAAATTAAAATAGATAATAAAAAAAATAAAATAACAAAAAAATAAGAAATAGATATAAATGAACAAAAAGAAAGATAATTATACATATCATATAAAGGGGGACTGTGGTATACTTACAAACGTTTATGGATTATATTGTCTTATCGTGTATGGTTAACCTTATGTTTTAAATATACATATCATATAAATATATATATGGACTTTTCTTTCTCGTTGCAATCACTATTGCAACCTATTCAATTCAAGACTGAATCTAGTTTGATAATCTCACAGAGGAGATTAGTCTGCGCCCATGTCAGGGAGCAGTTGGGCAAGCAAGTTAAGAGGAGCAGGTGGAAGGCCCGCGGCCTCCAACGTTTGAAAACGCCCTGGAGAATCTGGCGGAATTGACAAAAATGTTAAGAAACTGGCAGTCACTATTTCCCCAGAGATACTCACATGGCAAGCACGATGCAACCAGTACATCAACACACCACATTCCCAGCCACTTTCATCAGTGGAATTCAGAGTCCGCGTGTTTCTGGACATCCAAAAAACGGCCTTATGAGAAAAATTTTGTGAAGATGTGCACACAATTTTCCCAACCGCGGTGTACGTTGCACCTCACTCCATGTCACACAGTTGGCTGGACCTAGGTTTCAAAAGCAAAATGGCAGCAGACGAGGCTGCAGCGGTGCACATAGTGGTTGACCTCCCCAAAGGGCAATAGGTCGTCAAAACTAAATGTACCAGATGGACAAAATCAAACCAAATTTTCCTCACATTCAACTTCTTGCCTACTACGGTAAAATGTGACAATTTGGAACAACACCTGAAAGATGGTCTCGCCATATACGGTGAAATACAGTCTTTCAAAATGCAACGCTTCACGCTGATGCCACACCTGTGCACTGGCAAAGTCATCACAGTTCTGACCCCAACTGAGGAGATTGCAAAGGACCTAACCCAGATCCCACACTCCACTTTTATTGATATTGCAGGGCATACCACCCACCCATTCCAGGTGACCGTGGACAGCGCGCCCCCCATTTGCACCCACTGTGACGCGTTAAGCCATAAGGCACACGCATGCCCCATCAAGGAGGGCGTCATATTCCAAGAGCACCCCTCAGCGGCCATGGCCAGCGGAGAGGCGCACTACAAACCAACCGCAAGCACCAAGGAGGCCTTCCCATGGGGAGCACAAGGCTGCTACCTACTGGTAAATCCTATCTCCCCAAAAGAGTGGAAGAAGGCCAAGCGGGCCTGTAGGGCCGCAGCCAAGGAAGCGTCCAAAGCCACCACCGCTATCCCATACTCACAATGCCAGGAGGACATGGAGACCTTCGCGGCGGAAGCAACTTGGGAATTTATCAACCAATCAGATTGGGAAGCCCATGCTGAGCGGGACACTCAATCTGAGGATCTGATGGGAGATTTGATCTCACCCAATTGTTGCACCCAAGCTCTGGTTGAAACTGACTTGGGACCCATCCCAACTGAAAATTTTTTTGACCCACTCAACGGTGCACCAAACTCATCTGCACCACAAAAAAATTGTCCAACATTGGGAAAACAAAAAGCAAAGGCTAAAGCCAACGCGGCTCTTTCCGCAAAAATCAACAAAAACTCTGATAGCATTGCTGCTAACACCTGCACTACTGTAAAGGCCCGCGGGGATCTAGAAGAGGATGGTGGCCCAGGTGCCCACCCCCTCACACCTAAGGTGTGAAGGGGGAAACCTTCACTCTAGGGACGTTGAATATCGCTGGACTCAAGGCCTCCCCGTCCTGGGCTAGGAAACTGATTTTTTACAACACAATTTATCCATGGATATCCTGGCCATCCAGGAGTCCCACTGTTCATGAGGTTCCGAGTAAGCTTGGAAAAAAATGCTCCTCCCATCCCTATCCTTTTGGTCAAAGCACTGTGGGGTGCTAATTCAGAAAAATAATTTTTCAAATTTTTATCCTCAGAAACATTCCTAAATGGCTGAGTGCTTGTTGTCACTTTCTCATGGGCCAACGTAGCACACGCAATTGTCAACATCTATGCCCCAAATGGTGCATGTGAGCGTCGAGAATTTTTCTTGTCGGTCAAATTCCTCCTGCTACCCCCAGACTCCTTCCTAGTTGGTGACATGAACTGTTGGCTAAACACACCATTGGACCGGTGGCCTTCCTCACCCCACGCCCCCCAGGGTCACATAGAACTACACATTCTAAAGGCTACCCTCAGGTTAATGGATGCGCTGCTGTGACATGCCCCGCTGCTCAAGAACATGATGCGTCCCCACGTCCACAACGGCCAATTAAGGTCCATGACCCGCATCAACCTTATTCTAATGCCGGCAAAATTCCAACCCCACATCTCCCACTTCAAGACAACAAAATTGGAATTCTCCGACCATTGACTGGTCTCACTAACCTACCACCTACCTGTCACAGCTGCTAAGGCCCCACATTGGTACAAAATCTGCCCCCCAAGCTCGGGTCACCAGGATTTTCCACGTGGGTAGAAGAGGCAACTTTGACAAAAAAGTTTGTTGCACCATTTTGTGCAGACCCCATTTCCACATGGGCAACTTTCAAAGATGACACCATCCGCCACTCTCACCATCTCTCCTCCAGACGCTCATGAGCCACATCAGCAGTTATCTCACGCGCGCTGGCAGAATTGGCACACTTGGAGTCCAACATCCCAGTTACAGGATACAGCTCTGCATGGGGATGGAAGTGGGTGGAGGCAGCTGCCCACCTCAACGCACTTGAAAGATAACACAAACATCGGGTTTGTGTTCAGTACAGGGCCACACGCATCACAAAAGGCGACAAATGCACCGCACATTTCTTTTAAAAAAATTTTGCAGTATGCCAGAGCGTGGCCTGCACACAGGTGTGAAGATTGGATAATTCCATTGCGGATACACCAGCTGAAGTGGCAATCGAAATGCAACAGTATTACTCTGAGTTGTACTAATCTGACCCAATTCAGCTGAATGAAGTGGCGGAATTTCTTGACTGAGCCCACATCCGCTCCATTTTCTGATACCTGGAAAGAATGAATTTGATTACTCCAAACAAATTATGGACAGCCATTCGCGGTGCACCAAACTGAAAATGCCCAGGCCCAGATGGCATTCCATATGAGTTCTACAAAAAATATTTCAAATATATATCCCCATTGCTGCTCGCCTCACTTAACCAAAGCCTGATGGAAACGCGCCTCCTACCAGGAGGACATGAGGCCTTTACTGTCACACTCTTCAAGAAAGGGGATAATCTAGACTTAGCCAACTGGCGCCCCATTTCTCTAACAAACACAGACACCAAAATTTAACAAAAATCATGGCTAACCATTTAGGGACTGTAGCATCTGCCACCATCTCCCCCAGAACAATTCGGTTTCATCCCCAGAAGGTCGATTTGGGATAACGTGCACTCTGTGGCTAATGTATGTCAGTCCACAGCCTCTGGGGCACTTTTATTCTTGGACCAACAAAAGGCCTATGATAGAGTAAACTGGGAATACCTCAGGGCCTGCCTCCATCAATTCCGCCTACCCCCTCGCTTCATCAACTGGGTAATGCTGCTCAAGGAATCTGCAACAATGGCAGTGCGTGGCCCTGGCTTCCTAATGGAAGTAGTCCACCCTCAAAGGGGCTTGCGACAAGGGGACCCCCTTAGCCCACTCTTATACAACTTCAGCCTTGACCCACTACTGCGAAATGTGAATGCCCAACTCAAAGGGGTCCACGTGCCAGGCCAAGCCCCAGTCAAGATAATGGCATTCGCAGATGATTGTGTGGTTGGGGTGTCTAATAATCAAGATGCACGCGCGCTTGAAGCTCTCATCCAGGAGTATTCCCGGGTAAGCAACGTGGCACTGAACGCTTCCAAAACCGAAATCATCCTCCTTGGTCGGTTTCAGAACTGCTGGACCCCAGCAATTAGTTCCCAACCCGGCCCATCTTCACGCCCACGTCCTCGCCCTACTAATTTAAAACACACCGCCCCACTGGTGCTCCCCTTCGTGCCACGTCCTACCATAGGACCAGTACGCCATCTGGGCGTGTGGATGGAGGCAGGCGGATACGCGTCAGCAGTAATGGAGTGCCATATTCTGGATAATGTGACGAAGCGAATCGCCTCTCTCAGAGCCCACCCTACTTCCCTTACTGGCAGGGTTGTTTTAGCCAACTCTATGCTCCTCTCCAAAGTCTGGTTTGGAGCCCATGCCATCCTCTTCTCCCCAAGCTTCTACAAATCCTTGTACGCCTTGCTGCAAGGATGGCTTTGGTCAGGCCGCCCTCCACCAGTGCGGCTAGAGGTCATGTTTGGCCCTCAACATCATGGTGGCATGGGCCTGCTTGACTTCAAAGCCCATGCCGCCAAGATCCTGGGCACATGGATTGCGGCCATCACCACCCCTACACTCCCCTCCCAACACTGGTCCCACGCAGCCCGCTCCAACTTCTCCCACGCCTTGGGCCTCAACAATCCATCGGACCCCCACTCCCTGATGAAATACCTCGCTTCACACACATCGGCCACAGGTCCTCATAGGACTAAAACCCACTACAAATGAATCTTACTCTCCATGCGGAGCGCTGAGTGGAAAATTTGTATTAGCGGACATACAACCCAAAGAGGCCGCCCCTCTCCTCAGTTCACACAAGAGGTACAGGGGCTACCCATCCATGATGGCGTGATCCCCATTCAGCCCCATGTCCTATCCAGGGTGGACTTCCTGGACATGATGGACTTCCCTTGCTCCATTGAGACCCAAAAAATATCTGGAAATATGTACACCATCCTCTGTTGCAACCTTAAGTCCGCTCCCATGTGTGGCGCTGCCTGAGGTGGGTGTATCATACAGCTGAGCGCTCTAACGCTTTACACTCATCCTGTGTCGTGTGTGGCCAGTATGGAACGCTGTTTCACCGCCTGGAGAAGTGCCCTACCTCTAAAGTGATATGGCGCGAAGTTCAACGTCTTCTGGGCCAGGATCAAACGCATCCCTTCAGTCTGTCAAGAGATATGTTTGCTCTATCAATGGCCTCCCCCTTCCGCCCTCCCTTCGTGCTTTGGTGGTTGCAATCGCCATGTGGACCATCCACACGATTGTCTTAGAAGCCATCGCAGGCTCCACCCCCACCCTCCCAGAAGTGGTCCACAGATTCTGGTCTCATTTGGTGGACCACTTTCTAGCGTGGATGTTTGGATACCTCCCACCGCGTCGCTGACAGCTGGTCTCCTCCTGGTTCCCAGTCTGGTTCATCAAATCAGACCCCTTCCTCCACACGTGCTCAATTGTGGCTATGGCCCCCTCACACGTTTCCTCCCCTCCTCATAAGTGGCATTCCCGCTGGCAACAAGAGATAGCATCGCTTCTCTGGGGTGCCTCCCCTGGTACTAAGTTTTGTCTCTTCTGAGTCATATTCAGAAGTGTCCATCCCATGGTCGGCCTTCCCCGCAATAAATTTAAAATTTAAAATTTATAAATATATATGTGTGAGTGCTAGTGGGAATTTTATTTCAGGTTGTCCTTTGAGGTCTTTTGCTTCGCTGTTTTTGTCTTCCTGTCTTTTTTCAGCTTCCTGTGATGTTCTTTTTGCTTTGATCGATGGGACCTGTGTTTCTTCTTTCAATGCTTTGGAAGCACCGTAGTTTCTATGGACTTGACTGGGGTTGGGGGTGGAGGCGAAGGCTGCAAAGGTGATAGCAAAGGGGCTGGTGTCCGCCCTTGGGCCATTATGCTAGGTCAAAGTGGAGAGGATGGTGCAATGGAATTAGGAGAGGAGGATGGACTGGGATTCCACAGTAACAGATAAGGTGGAGAGAGTTCAGCTGGTTGATTGAGTCAGAACTGTTCCTGTCCCACGAGGAGCAGCACTTGTAACCACACGCGTTGATGCTCCCAGGAAATCAAGGAGTATGCCAACAAAGGGGGCCGAAGTCATAAGGGGTGGCGAGTGAGCAGGTGTGTGCCAGCTTGAGGAGAAAAGGCTGCGCCCAAGGACAGGCAATCCACAAGGTTTTCCTCCATGCTTGGATATGCTATTGGAAGAGGAGCAGTTGCAGTGAATGCCGCGCGGTGGGCCCATTCAAGAGCTGTCCAGTGCTGCTCTATTACTGAACCTAAAGCGGTGGCAGGATGCAAAATTAAGTTACCTATGAGCGCCATGATGGGAAGGTACTGTGATGGATCATCAGCGCTGAGGGCGGTGAATGCCGCGGTGACCCCAGAACAAAGGCAAGTTAGTTGGTTGTTGCAGAAGTTTACCCATAAGGATTGAAAAGTGAGCAAGAGCTGGAGAATGACCCTGACCAGCAGGCTATCACCCACTGCACAAAGCACAGCATTCGCTGTATGGACAGAGGCACCAGATGGGGTTCTACAGGAGTCAGAAGCACTAGGTGACTAAAGCTGCTCGCCAAAAGTTGGGCTGTTTCGTTATGAGAAGGACCTTGACTCCGCTCCCCTCCCCACTGGAGCTGGGCCATGATGTCCCTGAAGGGGGCGCGCCAGGAGGCTAAGTGACTAACAAACTTGGGAAGAATCTCTTTCTGGGTCAGTACAGTTGTGAGGTCCACATCAGCCTCATCTTTGTCAGCTGGGGGAAACAGGAATCGGGGAAGTGGAATATGGCTTGGGTCAGGTAATTCCAGCCCTAACCACAACCTGTAGAAGAAGGTGTAATCACGAACTCACAGATGCTGGCGCGAAATGGCTCTCATAGTGATTACAGG
Organism: Massospora cicadina; assembly: GCA_022478985.1. Taxonomy (NCBI): domain Eukaryota; kingdom Fungi; phylum Entomophthoromycota; class Entomophthoromycetes; order Entomophthorales; family Entomophthoraceae; genus Massospora; species Massospora cicadina. The sequence goes on from JAKSZP010017474.1 coordinate 55,041, forward strand.
AAAAAGAGGAATACAGCTTATCGTCCAGTCAAAGGGGGGTAATGTTGAGAATCTATATGACTGGATGACAAGCCACTATTAAGACCATAAGGATCAGTGGAGGAATTCCGCTGTAGGATCAATGAGCAGAATCTGCCGAGGATGATTCAGAGCTATAAGTGATTGGTCAATTTAGGATAAGGCGATAATGGGTCATAATAGGTCTTATTGGATTGCCTCCAAAATAGGGAGATAAGGCGATGTCAACATTCGATGAAAGGGTTCTAGATCGCCTCAAATCAAGGCAATAGATAATTAAAAGGAATAATGCGCCAAAACCAATGAAAAGATGGCAACATGAATAAACTAAGCGGAAGAGTCAGTACTGGCAGAGGCTGCTGGGATATCAGTGAAACAATGAGACTGGAGGTCTTGTCTTGGATTAAGTGAAGAAAGAAGAGGGAGAAAGAGCGTGGACAAAGGAAGGATCCGCTGAAGATATATTCTTTTATATTAAAAGTGATTGGGAAATTGCTCTTATGTTTATTATTAAAATTAAGTGGTTAAAGGTGTATCAAGGAACCAGCAATCATCATATCAACCGTTCTAATTGTTCAATGGTGGAAACCCTGTATAAAAAACTCTTTAGCGGGTACTTACCAAATCGCCAAAATTCAACAACCAGTAAAATGATTGCAGATTAAGACTGATCTTAAGATGGCTTGTAAAATCTTTGGGAGGCAGCTATGGGCCATGCATTCAAGGTATGATACCTTGGAGAGGAGCTTTGAGAGTACCTGCAAGTAGGCTGCGGTCATGGAGACACCTGCTTACACAGCCAAGGCTGAATTGTATGTGAAATTAATGGGAGCCTTAATGGTGGAACACCCAAACAAAGGAAATCTAGGTGTGGTGAGGACTCTAACAGAAATGTGGCTCTACTCCGCAAGGCAGTGGGGAACCATACACTCAGCAAGGATCTTGTCACTTTGTGATGAGGGAGTTGAGGTGAATGATGCAGCTCACATGGCTGAAGTGGCCAAGCCTACTATGAGGACCTCTATGGCCCCTCAGATAATGACCTTGAGGTAACCAAAGTGCTCACAAGCGAGCTGGGGGAACTGCTGATGGAGCCTCAGAAGCTGTTATGTGCAAAGATCCACGAATCAGAGGTGTCAGACGTGATCTGCAATGAAAAAACTACAACACTTCTTGGGAGGTTGGATTGGTCCTAGAGCCCTATAAGCTATTATTGCAGAAATGTCTGAGATGCTTACTGAGCTTTATAATCAACTCCTTTTATCTAGTATTACTAAGCTGTAATTTTTGAAAAGTGTGGTGGTGACATTGTATAGGAAGGGCAATTTTACACTCATATGGAACTATCTTCCTTTTCCTTTACTTAACGTTGAAACAAGATTTTAATAAAAAATTATAACAAATTAACTAAAGGGGTAGTGGTAGAAGCTGTTAGTAAATAACAGATTGGGTTTTTTCCAGGAAGGTCTATTACAAAAATCTGATGATGCTGTACCTGATTGAAAGTGGGCAAGTAAACAGTATGAGCAGATGGGGGCTACTGTTTCTTGATCAAGAGAAAGCTTATGATCAGGTTAAATCATGAGTTTCTATGGAAAGTATTTGTTGTCTTGGATAAAAGAACGCTTTTTGTAACTGCTTAAAATGATTTATGGGTAAGCTCATCAGTTTTCAATATGAAAGGGGTCTTTCCCAACCTTTTATAGTGTGTAGGGTCGTGCTTCAGAGAGACCCCTATCTCCCTTGTTGTTTGTTATTGAAATAGAGACCCTTTTAGTGGCTCTCAGGAAGTCATATTGGAAGAAACTTACCATCAATAGGGAGGAGTAGTCTCAATTAATGTTTACAGATGATACTTGAATTTTTGCACATCAATAGAGGTGGTGGTCGTGATGAACATTCTAAAGATGTGCCAATAAACAAGCAACTCAAAAGTCAACCTATCCAAATCCTGGTTAATCCCATTGGCAGGACAGTGACGTTGGATGTGGCACCAAAGAGCTTATTTTTCATAATGCAACAGGTGAAGAATTTCTGTACCTTGGGTGTCCCATCCATGGACGGACGTCGCCACAAAAATTATGGCTCACACTTGGAAGTGACCTGAAGAAAGCAGCTTGGAAATGGCAATGGCTTTATTTATCATATCATGGCAGAGCCATTGTAAAGTGCACTTTTATTTTTTCTAAATTATAGTATATTGCCAGATTTGTTCAGCCAACAGATTCTTTCTTATAAAAGATAAAGATTTTAGTTATTCAGTTCATCTGGTGGGGCAAGCATCAAAATCAGCTATAAAACCCTTTGTCAGAAGGTAAAAAAGGGACATTATTCTGTTTAATTTTTGTGAGTATGGTCGGAGAGCTAAAGTTAAGTGGATATCATGGGACAAAATAGATGGAAATTCATCGATTTGGTCTACAATAGTAGAGGACTACCTCGCTAATGATTGCAAGGATAAATACAACAAGGACTTTGGTGTCATCTGAGGCATTAATCAAGGAACCATACCGAGAGCAGAAAGCCTTCTGGGCTATTAGAAGGATTACTTTAGAGCTTGGGCGGGCAGCTATGGGATATTAGAGGTGGAAAATGGTCCATTGGAAGGATCTGCATAATCCACCTTTGAGAAGGAGCATTGTTAATGGAGATGGATCTTCATCTGCGCAAGTCCTTCAAGCTTTTTATTGAGGCAGTTAGCTGGGGGACCTCTTTGATGGCAATGGCCGGGGGTGCTTAGGGCTAGAGCAGCTATAATGTTGCTAGTGCCTCTAAGGTGGTGGTAAAGAAGTCTTGGGATGTTGTAAAAGCAAATGAACTGCCTTCTTGCTGAAGAAAGCCAATTTCTTCTCTGGCTGCATTAGAAGCCGGGAAATCCTGTTCAGAAGGTCATGGAGAGCAGGAATGGCAAGTGTTCCTGAGAGAAAAAGAAGGCTGAAGATACCCCAAAAGGAGAGTCTCTTTGTCCTTTGAGGCTGGCAAAAGGTGGGAAGTGTGATTATAGCTGCCTCTCAAAGTTCATATCCACCAAGTTTCTTGATATTAATAACAAAGAGCTTTGCTCAACGTTCTTGTCCGGACCTTTTGTAGCAAATGAAAAGGCCTAAGGATTTATGGGGAGGAGGGTTTAGGGATGATGGTCTATATCAGCTCAGAATTTTCTCTTCCAACTCCGTAGCAACATTTTGATCACTTGGTTGACTCTGCGCAAGAGGAGTAAGCATAAAGTGAATAACATTTCTGCATGTCTGAAAGGTATATGGAGGGAAGGAGATTGTTAAAACATCTTTAAATAGTGTCAGGAAGCGTTAGCTGTGTGATGAAGTGTTCTCCTATGGTCTGAAGCATACAAACCAAGGTGCAAGTTATCCTCTAGCTATCTAGCCTGGCCAGAGATCCTGATTGCTTATACTCCTCCAAGTCTGCTTGCAAACAAGGAGGGGTTTGGGGTTTAATGCACGTTATGGGGGATATAATATATGGTCAAAGGCTTGCCAGTAACCAGCGTTGCTTCCCTTCAGAAGGAATCCAAGCAACGAGTTCCTTGGCCATAGTCAAGCGATTGTTAAAATAGCCTTAGAAAGCTATAGCAATCTGGTTTCTTCAAGTAAGTCCATATTGGGGTTTAATATGGTCTCATCTCTCTCAATAAGAATGTGAGGCATATCTTTAGGATTGCTAGATAGCCTTTGCTGCCTAGTACACCGAACAGTAAAGAATATGTCAGGATCGGGGTGGTGTGAGCCACCTCACCTGGGGTGGGGGTTCAGTTATGGGCCTTGATTTGCGCATCCCATTGCAACGAGGGCATCACCCCAGGTTTCATCCCACAAAGTTGCCAACATGGGTGCTCTTAGGAAAAAAACTTAAAGTATAGATGGATTCAACCCTCAATAACCTCGAGTTTTACTCATAATATTGATCTAGCCTATAAACATCCTGTCCACATTCTTCTGAAAATTTTACTAACAAAAAATATCCTTTTAAAGGAAAATCAAGAATTAGGAAAAGGACTGCTGGTTCCAATAAAGGGTATTGATAATATAGGGTTATAGTACTATTTTGGACATTGGATTACCTACCAAAAACCTACTCTGTACTATACCTAACGTGCATATTTCATATGAGTGACCCTGAAGAGCATTAAATAGTTCTTTATATTTTAGATTCTATAGTGATATTTTTTCTAAATTAGACACTGACTATGGATACATGAGGAATTTCAGTCACACTATTGATGTGGGTGATGCTAGCCCTATTTGGTCCAAACCCTATCAAAAAATTATAAATCAAAGTGCAACAGATGTAAACAGAGCTCAAATATTTATACACTTGCATATTAGTACCACCCCCAAAGCCTTGATTGTATCTCCATCTGCCTTTTAAAAAAAGTGGTCACCGAGTTGTGATAAACTACCAGAAGCTATATTATCACTAAGAAGAAAGATTACAATGTACCATGTAACAATGATGCTCTTGCACAACAATCTTACTATTTTTCCGCTATGGATTTGCCCAATGGATACTGACAAATGGGCCTCTTCCCAGAAGATTAAGAAAAGTACATGTTCATTTGTAGTAAAAACCTATTTTAACCCAATTGAATACCACTTGATCTATGCAATGCTCCCATCCCTTCACAAAAAGTGATGGATCAAATTTACAAGACATTAAATTAAGTTGATGTTGAATCAAGTTGACCACATTATTTAACCTATTGACCAATTAATTAATTTGACAATTGATGGTTACAATTGTATAACTTGGCAATGGTCGCCGTCTAAAGATATTCTTGTTGGGAATCATCCCCAATGATATTGAGCGTGAATTTGATGAGGTAAAAGCACCTGATAGTAAAATTATTGTAATGGACAATTTAATATCTCATCAACGGTTGCCAAGTAAATTTATTCCTGTCAGTAATCATCCCTGATGATATTTAGCAAGAATTTGATGCGGGAGCAACACCCATTAGTCAGATTATGGGGAATTGTTCAGAGCAAATGGATGTGATTCATCAGAAACTACCTAAGCGTTCTAACGCTTGTGGTAAATGTTAGGATTGTCATTGTCCAACACAATTGGTTTTGAGTTCCTAACACCAATAAATTGGTCGCTGAACAACCAAGGATTATGCTTCCTGAGAAAATCAAGACAAAAATGCCTGACGGGATTTGGTGCCTAAAACTTAAGGGTCAATCCAGTATAGGAAAGCAAGTAATTCTCAGTGGACAGCTGAAAAGTTGTGTGCTGATTTTACTATAAAAACCCCAAATATTCCCTGATAAAACTAGACTTTACTCTGATAATAACTTAGTTGTTTATAAATTGGTTGTATAGCATCACTCTTGGGATAAGAGTGCAAGGATCAAATTCCTTAGGTTGTTATTATCAAGTCTTCACTTGGCTCTGTGTGAAGAGAACTGGGAAATTGTTCCCTACAAGTAACAACATATCTAAAAGAAGAAGAAGCACCTGCTTAGCATTGGACCCTTTAATCAACGTGGCTTTTGGGTAATCAACTTTAATAATAGTCTTCATAGTATTATTGCCCCAGTTTATCTATTACCAATCATTCAACGCAACTGGTCAAGAATCTGTGCAGTCAAAATTAGATAACAGAAGCGAGCTACCATCCAGAAGCCCAAATTCAACAATTGTGCTCACTACAGGGGGTAATTGAGTTGTCAAAAGCCAGTTCAAACCATAATGTCCTTCAAGAAAGAGCTTTGGAAGCTCTGAAAGGAGTTAAAGACCTCTAATCAGAATGTTCTTAGCTTGGCATCTCAAGCTGATATTAATATCTTGGAGGAGCGTGCAATCAAGATGGAAGAGATTCTCAAACTTGGAACTGTGAATGATGACTTGTGTGGAAAAGGTGCCTCTTTGAAGCGGAAAGAGGGTGAACTTATTAATAAAGTTTTACTCCAAAAAACCAAATGTGAAGCGGATCAAGAACACATCTGTCATTTTCATGGTGATATGGAGAAAATGATGAATTGTTTTGAGGAGTTGTAAAATCACAAATGTTTGTGCACAATTTGAGGTGAACAAGGCTGACAAAAATACATGCAAAACTCCAATTGGAAAGACCTCTCTGTCCTGAAATATGCATAAATCATTTGCTGGTATGTCTGAAATGACTCTTAAAGCCACTCCTATGGCTACTCGAGTCATTTGGCAAGGATTTCCTATGAGTGGAGCGACTGAGGAATTTTGAAATATGCCAAAATTGCCCACTTTTCACCAGGATAACGCCCCAGCATTTTTCCATCTCTTTGAGATGACCATGTTAAGTTATGCGGACTGTCAGAAAGTGGTGACCATAATGAACTGTCTTAGCACTGATTGCCAGAATCTAGTGCTACCTCACCTCAATGGGGACAGGTGGTCATACACTAAAGCAAAAGTAGCAATCATGTTGGAGTTTGGAAGTCCTACTCAATTAAAAATTGAAATCAAAAATATATTGGTATACAATTCCACAAGGATAAGACCTCAGCTAGTTTTGCTAATTAGTTTTACCAAGAATCCCAGATCTTAGCAGAGGCAAAGGTGCTTACTGAATTTGATGCACGCATAGCCATGCTGGCAGTGCTTAAGCCCTACCGCAATTTGCATCATATTATGGCAGCAGCATTAGTAACCCAATTAATAACCTCGCAGATGGTGGACCATCTGAAGATCTTGGGAGCAACTTTTTGATGTGCCCAATCAACTTTATATGGAAATTTTAACTGAGGATGATCAAACTATGGTGGAATTAGAAGACGAATTCCAGAGAGCATTGAAAAAGTCGTTGATCAGCATAACCAAGTCATAGAGGGGAAGAAACCTGATGGATCCAAGTGGAAGGATAAATTAACTATACACTATTGGAAGATGGAATGACGGGAAAATTTGCCACCCAAAATTTGGGAGAAAAAATCACGACAATTTGTGAATGTTGTGATTTCTCAAGTAGAGGAAGAAACTGCCCAAAATTTGGGGAAAGGCCTTGCAGTTTAGATGTGAAACTATCTAGCACTGCAAGAGAACCTATTCCACCAGACATCTACTTGGAATAATGTCATTGACAGGATCAGATTGGGTTGCATTTGTGTCCACCATGAGAAGTCCTAAGGTGTTAGATGATATTGAAATGAAATGCAATTAATTCAGAGAATAGTGGATAAATTCAGTCAATCTTAAATTAGTAATTAATGAGAAAGGCAAGTAATGCCGAAAACATGATCAGATTCAAACGAATTTGACAAAGAAAAACATTACCGAATTAAACCTTGTGAGTAGGGGATCATTTACAGATCTAATGGCAGAATTGATAAAACGTTAGGTGACAATTAAAGCTGAAAAATAGGACTAGATCCAGACGAATTTGGATAGAGAAAAACGTTATAAATTAATCCATGCGCATAGGGGATCATTTACATATCTATTGGTGGAATTAAGATGAACGTTTGAGTCAGCAAATAATGACAAAGAATTAAAAAAGGAAAAACAAGTTGGAAGCCCTATGGATAGACCATTTAAAATTATTGCCAAGTTGGCAAATGATGCCTATATAATCAAGAATACTAAAGATGGTTGCATAGAGAATAGAGTCCATGTGAAATACCTAAATATTGGACTTAAGGAAAATTAATAAAAACATATAAGGAAAAAAGATAAAAAGATTCATAAAAAATATAAAAAATATAAAAAAATTGATTTTTATACTTAATGTGGTGCATCTGGTGACATTCCCACCTACTGAACATGTAGGAAGGGAAAGACAATGATGGGCACAAGTCCCAAGTTTGGCAGGATCAGGAAGGGATGAAACTAGATCTGCTGAAATAGTCTCTATTAACAAGTTGTTGAAACCCGTCATGGGGTTGGTGCATGTTGATTGGAAAGATGCCCTTGGAACTCATCCTGGGGTTTGTACAGGTTGACTAAGGAGTCATTAAAACCCGTCCTGGGGTTGGTACAGGTTGAATGGCAAGATTCCATTGGAAACTCACCCTGGGGTTTGTACAGGTGAACCAGTTCATCTCTTGACAAGGATGCCAAGGTGGGAGTGGCGTGGCATAATTTTGTGGGAACTGCGCTAAAGAAGAGGTAGCAACGGGTAGCAATCAAGTACAAGAAGTTGCAAGGCCAAGCAGAGCATATGGGCATTAAGTGTGGACAGAGCCAAACTCCGCTGAGGGCATAGAGATATGATATCTGAATGTGAGCACAAGCTGAAGCGCCTTCCATCCATGAGGGTTCTATCTTCTGATGGATAATCTGGTCAAGAAGGGGGATGTGTTGGAATTGCAGATGAACACATAGTCCAACCTACTGAACAATTAATTTATCTGACAATTAGTGGTTACAATTGTATATCTTGACAACGGTTGCCAACCAAAGATATTCTCATTAGGAATCATCCCCGGTGGTATTGAGCATGAATTTGATGAGGGAAAGACACATGAAAGTCAAATTATTGTAGTGGACAATTTGATATATATCAGAAACTGTTGCTGACTAAAGATACTCTAATCAGGAATCATCCTTGACAATATTGAGCCAGAATTCAATGTGGGAGCAACACCTGATAGTTGAATTATGAAGAATCATTCAGAGCAAATGGATGGGGAGTCATCAGAAGCTACCTAAGTGTTATAACGCTTGTGGTAAATGGTAGGATCATCATCGGCCAACACAGTTGGTTTCAAGTTCCTAACACCAAATAAATTGGTTGCTGAACAACTGAGGATTATGCTACATAAAAAATCAAAGCAAAAAAACCTGACGAGATTTGGTGCCTAAAACTTAAGGGTCAATCCAGTATATGAGAGCAAGTAAGTCCCAGCGTTAGCTGAAAAGTTGTGTGCTGATTTTACTATAAAACTCCCTAAATATTACCTGATAAAATTAGACTTTACTATGATAATAACTTAGTTGTTTATACATTGGTTGTATAGCATTACTCTTGGGATAATAATGCAAGAATCAGATATCCTTAGGTTGTTATTATCAAGTCTTCACTTGGCTCTGTGTGAAGAAAATAGGGAAAGTGCTCCCTACCAGTAACAACATATATTCTTGAAGAAGAAGAACCTTATTAGCGTTGGACCCTTTAATCAACGTGTCTTTTGAGTAATCAACTTTAATAATAGTCTTCATAATATTATTGCCCCAGTTCATCTATTTTCAATCAATCAACGCAAGTGGTCAAAAATCTGTGCGGTTGAAATCTGGGTGCAGAAGCAATCTACTATCCAGAAGCCCAGATTTTAACAGTTGCATACTTGTTTATCTTGGTGATACTAAAAATAAATAAGCCTTTAAATGATCATCTTAATCATCTTAAAGAAGCATTATAATGATTACATGACTCTAACATCAAATTGAAACCCTTTAAGGTACTTTCTATCTAAAAAAACTAGAATTATTTTGACATGTTATCTCTCAAGAAGAAATTCAACCTCTATAAGATAAGATTGAAGCCATATTCAGAATGCCTGAACAACAAAACCTCTAGTATTTGAGTATTTTAGACATTCTGTGATAACACTAGCAAAAATACCATAAGTTTGGATAACTCAGTGAGCCTTTTGTCAAATTATTAACCAATAAAAAAACCTTTTTCGAATATCTGAACAAAAAGTTATTTTAGACTCTGAAGGAATTATCAAAAAACGAGCTGTCCTACACCTCCTGATTATGGAACCACTTTTAACTCTTTACTGATTCCTCTTGATACAATGTTGTGTCTAGTATCACTCAACTAGATGAAAACGGTCTGTACCACTCTATTTCATATTTTAGCAAATTTATTTTAAATCAGAACGCAATTATAGTTTCACCAAAAGGTGATGCCTGCCATCCTACTTGAAGTAAACCACTAAAGTATTTTTATTATGAAACTACATTTACTGTTATCACTAACCACGCCTTCTTGAAGTGGTTACAAAACATGAAAGATCTCACTGAAAGATTTTGTTAGTGGGTTCTTAAGCTCCAACTTTACAACATGAAAGTCAAAAATAGTGCTGGGGCCCAACATAAGAACTTAGATTGACTAACTCGACTTCATATCCTTTACAAAGACTAAGTTATTGCAGAGAGATTACATAATCTCTTGATGACTTTTAATGCCTAGGATGATGGGGATAAGCTAAGATGATGTTATTATTGCACTCCAAGAAAACTAAGGTTTAAGATGGTAAATTTACACAATAAAATAGACATAACCTTTTTGCCCTATTACTGGCCTTTTTAACAAGTTTAATGATTATTAAAGCACACTTGCTACCCTCGGCCATGGAGGATTTTGAAAGCATATGAATGAATTAAAGATCGGCATTATTGGAAAGGGTTCATGGAATACAATATTATCATTATAGACTCTTATCAACATGTAAAAAGCAATCTAATTGCAAAACAGACTATCAAATCAGCCTACAATCCCAAAAACCATTTCACATTTACATTTTTGATGTGGTATGTCTGTTACTTCAAACCACCAATGGAGACTGATATATATAAGTAGGGATTGACCATTTTACTAATTGTGTTAAGGTTGTTGCTCTTCTGGATCAAACCGCTAATCCACAGTCACATTCTCAAATCTACATATTTTTTTGACAAAGTTGTCCCCAGGTTCTCCTATGTGATAATGGAAGTAATTTTATATCTAGAGTTTTAAGAAACCTAGCTACATCTATTGGTTCTCAAAAAAAATTCTGTGACCTACAGCCCTTCTACAAACGGTACCATAAAATGAGCTAATGGAACCTAAGTTTTAATTCACAAAAGATCGCCACTTTAGATCCTCTACATAGGGATCATTAATTGCCTAGCGCTCTCATGGCGTACTATATTAGTTATCATCAAATAGTAAAGATATCACCAATTAAAGTCTTATAAGGTCAGGAACCTGGAATACCAGCTCTATTGAGAAAATATGTCTTCTTTGCTAAGACTAAAGACCCTGGTAAGGGTATGAAGAAATTGGCTCAACACATAATTCAACTCTAATTAAATGCTATGATTAACTTGGCGAAAATGGTTACTAAATGGCTAAGCTGCTGATGAACTCAAACAACCTCTACATACATTTTAAATCTCAACTTTAGGTAAGTACTATAATAATTTGCATTACCCAACAAAGTGTATAATCTGGTTAAATCTGGGAGGGCCTTACATAATCGCTCTTAAGTGAGGTGATGAATATTCCATCAAATCTCTAGCCATTTAGTACTATTAACAGAGTACATGAACAATTTATATGTCACTATTCTCCCCCCAATATTCTTAGAGGGATTAATGTCAGACATCTGTATGTATGTTCTTCCAAGAGAATATCCAGGTATCTAATATCACAAACAATTACTTAACTTAATGATAGTTTACATTGAATTTGACAAACTACCTACAAAATTTGCTTCCACATTTACTTAAATTCTATTATATTATTTAAGAAAAACTTTGGTCCCTATTATAGACCTAAATGGAGCTTTGAAGTATAAAAAATGTTTTATAACCAATCAGAAATCAGATTGAAGTCAAATACTCATAAACAAAACAACTTTAAAAGTGCTTGATTTGTTGAGTTTAATTAAATTATTCTAAAGTTTAAGATGGCAGTTGATTGTCTAGTTTGTTGAAAACCACTAGTTTGAACAAAATGAACCAATTTTAAAGAAATCCAATTGATCAGAAACTGAGGGATCTAAAGTCTGGCCATTTTATTCTAAATGCAATAATTTATATTAGTTTGCGTCAAATGGAATAAAAATTTGGATTAAAATTGAGACGTTGTAAAAGTGAAACTTAATGTCAGATTTGTTGGCTTAACATGATAATCAATTGACCAGTAGCAATAATCCAAAGGTGTTGTTTGGTCTAGAGTCTCACAATCCAAACAAGTAACACAACTTTAGAAGTATAAAGACCATCTGTCTCCACGTGCACTTTCCCCTAAAACACTCTAAGTGATAAATCTTTTACATATGAATAACGCGTGATCATAGTCTATATATTGGGCAAATTTCTAGGAAGTTCTTTGATCTAGGGTTATATAAACCCACAATTTTTATAGTTATAGTCACTTTATTTATCCCTATTTTTTTATCTGATTGCCAGCACAGTATGTGGTTAACTTTTATTCCCAATATTCTTAGATAGTTGCTAAGTTCTAAAAACTTTTGTGGCTTTCATTATTGTGGAAATTTGAGGCTAAGCACCTGCGCGCAGCACCCTTGCCAGGATTTCTATACAAAATAATGGGATCTTAGTTTAAACACTTAGGAAACATTGATAAACTCACCATCCCTGTGGGCCTTGCATATTGGGTCAGCTGTATTTTCATATAACATAAGCTATAATGGTACAACTTGGAGCACCCTATATAAATTAATATCGTCATCAGTAACCTTACCCCTTTACTATACTCAGTATTTTCAGATTTACTTAAAGTTAACCTATCTGAATACACTGAGAAGCTAGAAAAATATTGATAGTATTACAATCTCAGGCCTTTGGCTTCATTGTGGCTAGTAAGATATTCCAGAAAGCAACAGATAATATTGAACAAACTAGTCTACCACAATCTAAAAAAATATTAGCTCATTGCAATACATTTAATTCATAAAAATAATTAAGTTATCAACCTGTTGGAATGGGCTTTCATAATAATTGGCAAATTTGACCAGACTTTTATAAAATTAAGAAAAATTGTGGAGTCTGGATTGTCAATAAAGTACATGCTAAATTTTTACAGCCCTATTGGAATTGAGACACTACCTACTTTGATGATACAATTGGATAAAAGATAATGATTAATGATATTACGGAATATCTATATAAAACAACTATCCACTGAATCTCCTAGTACTAAATTGGTGGGGTAATGTTAAATTGCGGTTGACAGATATAAACAATCAACCAAACACTCTCTTAGGTTTAATTATATAATTTAAAAAAATTTAATGTCTATTACCACCAGCTGTAGTGACATGAAAAACTAGTTGCATATACAGAGACCAATTTATGTAAAGAACAGACAATTGATATCTATTAGAATTCATCAGACTGAGCATTATCAAGAAAATATGATTGCCATGGTTATAGAGGAAGGTATATGTTTATATTGACTCAATTGATCGCCCATTAAATTTCCTCTCAACTAACCAAGCTAAACAGGATCTGAAACCTATATAAATTTAAACAAAAAACATATAGTAGATAGTTGAACATAATAAGTCCAAAACTTTTTGAGAATCATTTTATGAATAAGGGTTGGCAGCTTTTATTCTGACCAAAATGAGACCAAATCTGAAAAATAACAAATTTAAAATCTAAAATTTTGATATAAAACTCAATAAAAGTGTTCTTTTGCTACCATTTTAGTTTTTTATTTATTTATTGTATTGGCTTTGATATGCGGTTATTGATAAGAGTATAATAGGCATGAAGCCTTCTCATCTAAAACGTATAATCTTTATAAAAAGAATTCAATTTAATTTGTAATATCACCTTCTCTAATTGGAAAATGTGAGAACTCACTCTTTTGTCAATTTGAAAACTAACTGTCCAGCCCTAATTTTCAAAGTAATAAAACTGGGTATAGTTAATAAAGACTTGAGAAAACATATGAATAAATGCTCAGCCACGTCAATATGTATTTTTAGGCTTTTTTCTTGGTTTCAGAGTATTGACTTAAAAACCTAATTCAGCTAGATCTTCTTGTTTTATCTAACAATATACTATGGAGCCTGTGGTTTTTTTGTACCATTTGCTGTTCTTGTCCTTCATGTGACTCAAGTGGCACCTGTGGTTCTTTAGGTGCCACTGTTTGCTTTGTGTATTAATTAGTTACTCAGTTTTGATGTTATACCAATTTAGAGATGATACTTAAGTGGAAGACTTATTTCAGGTTTATTATGTTAAGTATAAGAATACAGGTCATCAACACAGCTTTAAGATTATTTTTGCTTTTGTCAGCTATAAAAGAGCTTCAGTCATTGTTGTCATAGCCTGTAAATATATATCTAAGCAGTTTGTGGCTATAAAAAACTTTATTCATTGTCCTCACTGGTATCAGATTACTTTGGTTATAACATCTATAGTGTTGGTAACCAGACATGATTGGACGATAAGCCTAAGTTATTGGCTGACAGATCAGTGGCTATCAGCCAAGATCATGATAAGTATTTTTCAATAATTTAGCAGATTTTTATGTCAATGATAAATAAACAATTTGAATTAATACAGATGCTGAAAATATTGACAGAAAATTCATACTCAAAATCCAGCTTGAAAATATTGAGATGGATTGACCAAGTTTTGAACGTCCATCAGTGGAAAAATAAATTTTGTAATTTTGACACCAACAAACAAGAGCTGACTACTATTAACTAACTGATGGAGTGGTATATGCACCATGGGAAGAGATACTGAAAGAAAAGTAGAGTTGTAAAGAGTAATTGGTAGTGTGAATCTACCAAGGATAGATGTAAGAAATCAATAGATGTTCCTTTATTGTTCCTGCAACTGGACGGTAGTGTGACTCTGCCAATAATAAAGCTATCTCTACAAACCTAAGGATTTATTACTTTTTGGTATGTTATTGAGGGAAGGTAATCGTCATATTACTCTCCCATTGCAGTTAGTGGCTGCAAACAAAAGCTTTGTTGATTACTGGATCCTCAAGTAAACAGGACCATGGCCTGTTTTGTTACAGTGGTGCTCACTAAAGGGGTCCACTATCTCATCCTAAAAAAGAGCCATATCTCAAATCCATGACAGACTCCAACCGCCAATCCCATTACCTCTTTCAAGACCTTGTGGGCTTAAGAGCGAAGTACAATGGCGAGCCTATGGAAACCTCAGATGAGGAACATCCCCTAATCACCATGAGAACTCCGCATGAACCAGGTGATGCCACAATGTAGATACAACAAGAAGCCTTCCCAGTGCTGGTCTTATTAAAGTGAGGAGGCTGACTGATGTTACACCCAAGCATCTCCTCACATCATGGGTGGCTTCTTAGAAGGTACCATCTTTATGATAGCTATCCAGTAGAGAATTCCAAGGTATGTTCTTCAATCAAATAAACTAAGCTCAGAGTTACAAGCTGAACATCTCCTATCTGGATGCAAGCACTACTGGACTCAAAAATCGCTTGTTGGATTTTAGGCCTTTATTGAGCCCGCTGGTGCGTTTTGTGCCTATATTCTAACAATTCAGGGGATTGACACCACTTATATTAAAAATAATTAAGCACTAATGATAAAAAAATACTGGATTTTATATATTTTTAGTTGTGATAAGGGGATTAAAACAAACCTTGTTCCAATCTCACTGCCTAGTATATAGATTGACTTGGGCTTGGACTGAGATAGGCATCAATTTAATATTAGCTTCAAGACTATTTAGGAAACATGGGTGTTTGACCAATCAGAGCTCTCAAAACTCAACTCACTTTAATGGAACAGCTGATGGAGGGTTAAGAGTAGGTAGTACCAGTCCGTTAAGCAAGGTTTTGATGTATCTGAACCAATCACCATGAGGAGATTTTTACACCTTCTGGGACCCCCTCTGAGACTATAGTAGGGGTGGTCCCCGCATAGGTGGAGTAACTGAATTATTAATGGAACGTGGAGGAACCTTGGATGGACTCCCCTTGTTCTGCCACATGGTTAGTGCAATCTGACTTCCTGAACTCGTGCTATTTGTTTGATAAGAATTAATAAAAGTGCTCCCCTGATTCAAGGGTTCCATTGAGAATTGACCAGGGTCTTTTGGCCGATATTTTCATTATTTACCTCTGAAATTCTCTTCTCACAATATCATTTTTTTAATTGTCTGACATCGCCTCAACTCACAGAAGAAAATTCTGGAATACCTCGTCGCATACATCCAACCCTAAATCTGGTAGTTACTGTGAATTTTGGCCCGCAGCAACATAGAAATCAGCGACATTATGAGATTTGCATTGGTCCACCAGAACAATAATCGCCTTCTTTTGGAGCGCCTTGATCAAACATTCACAGAGGTTAGAGGAGTAATTCTGAAAATTCACAAATGCCTTACTGACATACATGCCTGCATGGACCAGATGGTGCCTCAGCTGAATCAGGAGCTCCCATGTGTTATAGGGAACTCTTGAAATATCAGGCAAACTTTAAATGGGTAGAGATGTCAACACGATGGGGGCTATTTATAAGATATTTTTGCAAGAGTTTACTGATGGGTGGTGGGAATCAACGCCGCTGTAGTGCACATCAAGAAATACATCACCATCTTGGACTGACACATCACTGACCACAAGGATTTAGTTTTGGTTAATATTAGTCAGCTCTTCAAGGCTTGTAGTAACCAAAGAGCAGCCAAACTCCAAACACTTCTACCTATATAACTACAGAGTTCCAACAATTACTAAACCAGTTAAACCAACTGAGGCACTTGGTAACACAAAATAAGCCAGCACCTTGCACCTTTTGTTCACTGAATCTGTATTATACGCTGATCTTAAGACCATCCTGGATACTTTGTGTCAGTCCAATGACAATTTTAATTCAGAAACATAAATCCTACTCATACCAACTTGAGGATGCGTCCAGCCAAATATGCAACATCAGGAGACAGAACTCCCATATGAAGGGTTTCTTGATGACTCAGTTGAGCAACTTCACTGCCTTGAGCAGTAATTAGACTCTGAAAAAACTTTGCCACGTTTTTAGTGTGAGATTGACAAACTCAAATGAGATGTCAAGAAAGGGTGCTGTCAGTACAACCAGAACAAGGCCAAAAAATTGCCAAAGATCTTTCCAACAATTGTGATGGTATAAATCCAGGTTATGGACAGCGATTGCTCTAGGGACAAGGACTATGTCTCCCCTAGCGGGATCCTCCTGGTAGTTGCCATAATACTGGCCAATGAACCTACTCCAAATGAAAGGCCGTGGTGGACTTAATTTCTGCTACTTAACTCGTGTACACTCCTCAAATAGGCTTAACCTTCACCAGGTGGGAGGCACCACAAATTGTCCTTAGAACGTGCAGCCTTGAGTGGGACAAGAGTATTTTTATCAATAAACTGCATCCATTCAATTGAACAGAAAAATTCAAGGTTTTTCAAGTGCTTCAAATTCTTTATGAAAGGAGTTTTGGACCATAAAAAGGAAAAATTACTGATATCCACATTAGATGTTAAGAGCACCGACCAGGTCAACTTCTACTTGGAGGACAGATCCGTCACCTACATGAAATTAAGGACACAGTGCTACAACTATTTGGGGGTTTATAAAATATGTTCCAACAAAAGGCTGACTTCTTGACAATTGGATTCCAACAGAATGAAACCCTGACTTAGTTTGCCAATTGATTCTTTTTGGAAGCTCACGTCTTGGTAGGGGAGGTCATATTATCTGAGGCCAACGTTGAGAATGTATTGAATTTTGTAGCGAACCCACACCACAAGCATGTCAATGGGATGGCCTCAGCTTTAAAGGGACTTACCCCTATTCATAATTGCCAACTACCTACAATGACTAGCTAAGACGTTCAGACCCCCCAACTAAGAAATGAAGATTCCAATGACTGTTGCTGGGCCACTCTCCTCAAGCATCTCGCCATGGGTGGCCTATAATCCTCTGACCAACCCTTAGACGTGAGCTTTTAATAACACTTGTAGATGTTATGCCCCCATATTGCTGTGCTAACACTCTAAGAAATGAGGACAATTCACAGTACACTGCTTTGTCAAACGGCAAGTCAACATCATACATTTGCACCCATATTACCAGGAAAATTGTTGGGCGAAGTATAGAAGGGACACTCTACCTACGCTGCTTTGACCTTATTTGTCCCGCTCAAAAAAAGCTGTTCTACAGTGGACCTGGCAACCCCACCAACAAGCTGCTTTACCAACAAATTTCAAATGAGGTACATTTACTGAACTTCTCCCGTTTTAAGGATAGTGGCAGCAGAGGAGGCCCACTGGGAGATCCAGAAGCCCTACACCTGCCAGATAATGGAGAAAAACTCTTTCTGACGAATCCTGACCATCTTTGGATGTACCATCATTTGAAGAAGTGAACGTCGCCATTCCTGTAGAAATGATCACCAAGTAATATCCACAGATCAAGATATGGCATCAAACGTTCCTTGATAAAAAGGATTCCCTAGATAAACATCTTTTAAACAATCAAGGTTCTTCTATTTTAAATTGTTTTTATTGTGATATTTTTTGTTTCAAAGACCAAAATTTGTGCAAGCATAGACACAAGCGCATCTATTAATATAGTATCAATGAATTTGGTGGCCAAGCTACTTTTGAAAATGGATGTAGAACATCAGGTGGTATATGGGATGGCTGGGCTGGAATGCACTACTTTGGAAGGGTCTTACAGTTTTCTGACCATTCAGTTTGAGTCAATCATCAATTCTGCACCAGTGATTGTGCTACACAACCAAAACTATGACATGCTGATTTAAGTGATATCCATGTGTTACTTTGGCATGATAGCTGTCATGTCTGAAGAAATTTTTGAGATTCTCAGACACCAAATACTAGTCTAGTTTACCTTGAGTAGCATAACACAGTATCCTTCCCGCACTGAACACATCAACCTTGTGTACTGGGATGGGGTAGTACAATTCTGCTATTATTGACTGATAAAGAGGATTAGGTTCCTCATTTTTTAAATCCATAAATATAAAGAGCTGCCTCTATGGTCCACAAACATCTTAACAATAATGTTAAAATTTAGGGTCTTTTAATAATTGTTAAGCACCCATAGTTCCTCAAAAGTTAACTGCACAGGTTCAATATGTGCACGATTTGCATTGTCTGATAATAGTTGATAGTTGATTGATAATAGTATGAAGACTGTTATCCATAGTTTAATAGATATCCCCGTTATGGTCCAACGCTAGACTTGTATTTCTCCACGAAATACTCTTAATGTCATCTGTAGGGACTTCTGCCCTTATCCTCCTAACTTGATCCAAGCTCAAATCCCTAAGTTTTTAGCCTTTTGTCTTGTCTCGCGTAGTCTACAAAAATTCCCATCTAAGTTCAGCTTCTCTTCTAAGGATCCTTGATCCTTACTCTTTATCCTACAAAAGAGTTCCTAATTAAAGCACACAGCAATAATATCCTGAAGATGAATATAACTAAAACCAATAATGAATTCTGCTATTTCTGCCTTTTTTATTACTGTGAATTATCAGGGGAATTTACAGAGGGAATTTGGTTCCCAACCCTCAATTGGCACATCAGCCATGAAACGGCAGTTGTTGCTGTTGAATTTCCCTTTGACGTCTCACCAGCGATGGTCTTTTCTATCTGGTTAGTATTCCTTTGTTAGACCTCCTTGAGACCTAAAATGGACAGAATCAGAAAATGTGTCCCTAACATTTCCCACTCAATCCCAGTGAACCAACCATATTTGGTAAACTACCTGCTTAGTTAATGGGACTTTTTACCCATTCTGGCAGGTCATGAACCAACTGATCAATTCACTAATTTCAGGTGGCATCACTCGCCTCACAACTTGCTCATAAATTCTCAATTGGTTGGTGATGAAACCTGACTGATCCCAATTGGTATACCTGATAGTTAATTATTAATCAACTACAAGATGCCCCCATTTTGTTGGCAACTCTGACCAATGAGATCTTAAGCATTCAACCAGATCTATCCTGATGGATCTGAAACTGGAGAATTACCTAAAATCCCCCAAACATTATTAGCCTGAAATCTGGGTCAACCAATATCCAATTCGCTTGCTATAAGGAATTATCCCCTAATGATCCATGGCAATCTAGAAGGCTGAAAAGTTGGGCAAAAATCCCAACAAATACCCTCCAGCCACCAAGTCATTATAGGAACTAAGCTTGTAATAGTATACCAGAAATGATATACTATTCTGGATAGTCTTTGCCCTCTATTAACAATCCTGCCTTGAACTCCAAGAGGCAGGGGCATGATTTTAACAGGGCACAGATAGATAAAAGTGTTGATGTTAAACATGCAAAAGGTGTTGCTGATGGTCAAAAGACATCAGGTGGTAGCATACCTACATTTAATACCTGTCAATGAGGGTTGCATTTTACACGTACTCAGATCACTTGATAAGTTTGGCTCATGCAACAAAATATGGCCAGCATATTGACCAAGGTCCCAAGAGAAAATTTAATGGTATTATTGGAGAAGCAAAAGGACTTGGCGTTGGCGCTATTAAAAAATACTGAGAGATCTTTGTTACCAATGACTACAATGGAATGCGCTCATGGCGTCATCCACAACTTAGATACAGGGGATCATGCCCTCATTTGGTCTCATCTAATATGCCATTACTGAGCCACAGATGAAGTGGTTTACAAAGAGATTGGATAGCTACTGTTGCAGGCGATAATGAAGCCATCAAAAAGCCTCTGGTCTTCCACCATGTTGATTGCCAAGAAGAAGGACGGTATCAACCAAGTTGTGATCAACTACCAAAACTCAAAAACACACAAAAAAGGATCATATCAGCAGCTAAAGATTGACAATTCCTTAGACTGATTGGGAAGTGCCGATTATTTTTCCACCATAGACCTGATCTTGAGTTGCTAGTAAATTGAGCTACCAGAAGCCAAACAAGAGAAGTGCAAGATACTCACTTCTAGGTGACTATTCTAGCCAACCCATTTGCTGA
The DNA here is from genome assembly GCA_022478985.1 of Massospora cicadina. Classification (NCBI taxonomy): domain Eukaryota; kingdom Fungi; phylum Entomophthoromycota; class Entomophthoromycetes; order Entomophthorales; family Entomophthoraceae; genus Massospora; species Massospora cicadina. The sequence goes on from JAKSZP010017474.1 coordinate 75,740, forward strand.
ATGGGCTATGCAACACCCCAGCTAAATTTCAGTGGACCATGGATACCATCCAAGGACACCTCATTTTTTGTGCATTTTAATCAACCTCAAAGTCATTTAAATTCTTCTTGTAGACGTTTCAGAGCATCTAGGACATCTAAAAGAGATGTTCCGCTAACTTTCAGTTGCTAACGTGAAAATTAAGCCCCAAAAATGCCACTTATTAAGAAAAAGCTAAGATACCTTGGTTTATAGTAGATGTCAAAGGACTATGGCCGCAGACAGCTAAGATAGAAGCCATTATTAAGATGGACCAGCCAGGTAACAGATGCAATGTATAAGTTTTTAGATATGGTTGGGTACTACTGATGCTTCATTTCTAACCTTGGCTATTTTGAGGAACCACTTTTCTAACTTAAATAAGGATGTCATATTCACTTGATGGAACAATGTCAAAGTGCCTTTGACACTTTCCAGATGACGTTGATCAATGACCTGGTGCTTCAATATCTGAACTTCAAAAAGGGGTTCATCATGCAAACCAACACATCACTCTCCGCTGTGTGATTCATATTTTAATGGGACATCGACGTTATGGAGCAACCCATCACTTATTGCAGCTTTAGACTAAACTAACACAAATAGAGCTACATTTTACTGAGAGGGAGTGCTTAGCCATAATTTACACATACAAACAGTTCCAAGTATACTTTCATTAAATAAAATTTAAAATCATAACTGACCATGCCTCCTTGCACTGGCTACAGAATCTTCAGGAGCTAGAAGGGAGCCTCTCATGATAGGCCCTCAAGCTCCAAGCTTATAACTTTAAAATAATTTTTATCCTGGTGTAAAGAACTAGAATGTCAACTGTTTATTGTAACTACTGACTGTCAACATAATGGCAGAACTTGCTGACTTAATGTATGAAAAGATGATCAATGGCAAGTACGCCAATGAATTACCTCAAGTCATCTGAGTACTAGAAGGAATGAGCCAGTTACTTTTTGGAAAAAAGGCAAGCTATAAAAGTAAGTTTCCAATATTACCTTGGATTTTCAAGCCATCTGATTGACTGGACATTATCATAGATGCGCAAAAAGCAGTGGGACACGGAGAGCTGCAAAAAATTCTAGAATTCCTTCATTCATTATACTTCTGTAAGAGCATGCTTTTCAACGTCTCAAAACAATTTCTTGCTGCCACAAATGCCAGGTGGAGAAGCCCTTCCACAAAAAGATCACTTACCGCCTGGTAAATCCCCAGTTTGTGTGGCGCATGGCATCCATCAACATCATGGGGCCCTTACTTACTAGCACAAATTTCTTCAACTACATCATGGTAGCAATTGATCTTCTGAAAACATGGGTAGAGGCACAAAAAATAAGAGATCTAGGAGAAGTATCTGCTGCAAAATTATAATGGAGTCTTTTATTCAACGGCATGGCTGCCCACAGTTCATACTTATGGACAATGGAATCTACTTCACCTTTCATGTCTCCACATGATAAACGATTTGATGACAATATGTGGGGCACTAATGACCTCATACCACCTAAGCCCAACGGAACCATCAAGAAAGTTAACAGAACATTAGTAAATATAATCAGAAACCTTAAATGGATAGATCATTGGACTGGAGATCCCTCCTTTTCCGCGCACTTTTTGCATATAGCATCAGTCATCAGCCAGTGAATTAAATGGGCCCCTTCCAGATACTCTATTGGAGCACCTGGCCTTACCCCTTCTACTCTATACCTGTGTAGAGGACACTTATGAAGTAAAGACACAACGCTAACTGGTGAAAACTTCCACGTTAATCAAACTCCAGACTGAAGTTTACTCCACTGGTTTGGCCAAGAAAATCAAGGACCACAACTCTGATTAATGATGGAGTATCATAAAATTGCAGTTTGAGATGGGAGAATGTGTTCTGTTTCACGACCAGAATGGATTTGTACAAAAAATCAAATTAACAAACATATGGATTGGACTCTTCAAAATAATAGAGAAGACATCTGCCAATGCCTATAAAATCTAAAATCTGGCTAGCAGATGGATTGTCAACTGATTTTACTCCAAGCTTCACTGGCTGCATAAACAATAATCAACAGATAAAAGAAAATATAAGATAAGAAATGAACATGAAAGAAAAGAAAAGAAAAGTTTTGAAAAGGAAAGGAAAGGAAAGGAAAGGAATGAAATAGAATGGAAAAGGAAATAAATGAAATTAAATGAAAAGGAGAGAGATAAAGTTTATTAAAACAATGAAAAAAATTGAAGAATAGAACTATATGAAATATAAGCAATAGTAATATAATGACAAAAACAAAAACAAATACTAGCATCAGGAAAAAAGTCTGCTGAACTTACACCTAACAATAAGTTAAATATGTTTAATTGCCACATGAAAACAGCTACCATGACAAACACCCTCAACTCTGCCACCTTCAATCCCTAAGGCAGCCTTATGCAACGTCAACTGGTGGTACAAACACCTGCTTCTCCTACAATACTTCATGGTCATTTTAGTCTCATTTGTCACTTCAGCCTCCACCTAGGTCAGAGGCATCTGGCTTATTAGAGGTGATGGATGGCAGCAGAACAGGAGATGACCCGCCATTGGGAGGAGATTTAGGCCTCCACAGAAGAACTTCTAGAGTAGACGGATTAGGAATCTACAGGCAGAGCTGTAGAGGAGATAGAGCAATCAGAACATCAAAATGGATATGTCCCTGGGCCATCAGGAGCAAGCCCCACAACTTCATCCTCTTGTGGTCCCAAGACATAAAGGAATAGGTGACAAATGAGAAAACCATAAAAAGTAGACACTGAATGTGGAGAAGTCCCAGATCAAAGAGAGAAGTATTCTCCAAGCACTAAGCAGTCCATGAGAAATTCTCCAGTCTGGGATAGGCATGTTGAAAAGAAGCAGATGCATGTTAGGCCAACCGATGGGCCCACTCAAGCACTGCCCAATGGTGACCCATCACAGAACCAAACTCTCCTGTGGGTAAATTAAGACCACATTTCCAATGAGTGGCATCAATGGAAAGTACTGACTAGATTTATTAGCATCTAGAGCTTGTAACGCGAAAGAAACCTCATAACGCATACAGTTTATCCAGTTATTTTGAAAGTTTACCCCAACAAATGGAAGTGGGCCAGGGCGCAATTGAACTCTCACAGCCAGCTATACAACAAAATGAACAAATCATAGTATCTGACGGACTAACAACCACGCTGATTGATGCCCAGAAGTTGGTGATAGCAGCAGATAAGCAAAGCTGACCTCCAGGAGCTGCGCCGCATCTAAAAACAAAGGCCCCAACAGTGCTCTCCACCACAGCACAACTGCACTGATGAAATTCCCAAAGGGAGCATGCCAAGAAGTCAAGTAGCCAATGAACTCTGGGAGGAGCTCTTACTAAGTCAGATAAGCCACATTATCCACCACTGTCATATCATCTTCATAATGGATGTTAAGGACTCCATCAATGAAACTGGGATAAATTTAAGCGCAACTCCATTGTTTCATACTCCAAGGAAAAATCAAATGGTACAAGTGTGCGGGTGAACCAGGAAGGATAAAAACGTTATGTAAAGAATAGTAACTCAGGGATGATGCCAAATAAGACTTGTAATTTAGGCAAGGGGAAAATATTAAAAATGATATGAATGGATGATAAGCCTAGGTTATTACTGATTGATCATTGCTATATGTCAAAATCATGAAAAAAATATTATTAATAATTTATTGGGGTTCAATGTTGTCCCTCAATAAATAATTTGAGACAGGATTAATGCAGACTATTATGACAGAAAATCCATACTTGAAATACACCTTGCATTACAGAGATGGATTGGCCAAGTTGAGAATGTTCATTGGTAAATCCAAGGTATGCGCTGCATTGACCCTGATGGATAAGGGCCAACTATTAAGGACTAACCAGTGTAGTGGTATAAGTACCATGGGGAGAGATACCAAAAAGGGACAGAGTTATAAAGAAAATAATTGGTAGTGTGACTTTATGGAGGAGATAGAGAAGAAATCAAGAGGTGTTCCTTTATTGTTCCTGCAACTGGGCGGTATTACAACTCAGTTGATACTAAAGCCATCTCTACTAACTTGCCACTTCATTACTTTATATATTATCAAGGTATGGCAATTGTCATATTTCTTCCACATTGCAGTTAGTGGCTGCAAACAGAATTTCTACTGCTTTCCAGATCCTCAATTTGAATGGACCATGGCCATTTTTTGTTACATGTATCATCTTGCGCTGGCTGATTTGATTAGCTCAGATATTCAAATTCTGCCATGTCTTCTTGATTTTAATTGAAGGAGATGGAGGTTTCCACCAATGTCTTTACCTTGCCCATGGCCCTCTATCAAACCTTTTGGGCCATTCTGTGTGCTTTGGAAAATACTGTGTCAATAACCATGTTATGTCCATATTAACCCTAAAAAGAATATGTGGTTAGCATTTATAATTAAGAATAATTCCTTTTTACTTTGTCCATTGGTTTATTATAAAAGCCTGGTGCCATCAGACCCTCCTTAACTGGATATGCGCGAACTTTATGATACAGGGCATTACAATGGTTTCAAATAGGTGATGAACCTTCCAGTGTAACTCAAAAATTTTTTGATACTATACCACCTGGGTGTTTGAAAACAACAGCTTGGAGGATTTTAGTAAGATCTTCAAGTACTTCAATATGTGGGCTGATCACTGAGATATCCTTTCTTATGCAAAGGGTAGGCATGAGGTGAACTTGTTGCATTTCAAATTTTTAGTTTTTCCATAGCTGGTGAGACCTGCATGGATTTTTTCCTCAATGATCTTATAAGTTAAGGTTGTGGGAAAAGAATCAAGAGAAGTAAAAGAGTTTTAGCTTTATTCCAATGAGTGCGCACTGCTGGACTATCTTTTGCTCTTTGGGGAGGTCAATTGCTACACATACTTTTGTTTCACTATCAGAGTCTTCTTTAGTTTTATAGGCAATGTCATTCCACCCGTGCTCAATTGTGTGTCATTATAAATATGGCATGTAGAAACAAAATTCTCTGACCATTGCCAATAATCTCCCACAGTGTGGGTAATTGTCATGGCACTATCTAATAAAGGTAAGATAAGACTGTCAGTTTGAGTAGATACCTAAACCAAAAACCAGAATAACAGGGGTATAGCCGCCTAAAAACTTTATATCTTTATGGGAGGGAAAGAACGAATGGTTGGCATTTCACAACAAACGTTGCTAACGCCCCAAAAGGAGCCACACATTGGCAGTCACTGTAGAAGATCCCAAGGAGGCAGCTGGTTTGGGCACTGCATGAGGTGTGGAGAACCTTGATTATCAGGGGCAGCTTACTCAGGGAGGTGGTGCAAAATTTGGCAAACTGAGTGGGAAGCACCTCAAGTAGTAGGGTAGGATTATGACGCTACAAGGCATCCAAAATGAGGAACAAGCCCAAGTGGCACCTATACTGGTACTCTACTCAAGCAGGGAAGGCAACAATGCAGTTAAAACGGCCACTATGGCCCAGCCTTTATGCTAACTGGGGAACATGGCAACTCAAAGTGCATTGCCATAACTTAAAATGATAATACTTTAAAATTTAAATACTTTACCAAGCTCTTGTTTTGTTGCAAACAAAGGAGAAAGATAGACTGACAACGGCACCTGTTGATGCCTCTTGTCTTAAGAAATATATTTTTAGGAGAATAGAGAAAGTGTGAAAGAACCTCAGTAGGCCCAATTGTGCTTGATTCCAGTGGACCATCACACTAAACTGCTACTGATGTTGATTTGTATTTGACCTGACAGGCCATATTAATATCAAATTTGGTTACAAATTTTTTTAGCATGATTCCGCCTTATGAGCTGGTGAAAATTTGAACGATGTCTGACAGGGCTCCCAAGGCTAGGGCAGGTAAGGGCGGTCCCAATATAAATCAAATGGGTTTGGCACGCCTGTACCTATTGGGGGTGAACTTGCCTTCACTGGTTATGGTGGAAAGGTTAAAGGGGAAATAATGAATCTGAGAGTTATTCATAATTTTATTCTGCTTAGTATTGATTTATAAATATTAACCAACCTCAAACTAGGTGGAGATGCCTCCTGGTATGGTGAGAGGCCGCAAACTCACTATAGGTAATGGCTCCTGACCACCAGCACCTCCAGACACACCCCCAAAATAAACTTCACCAACTCCTTGGTGGTAAGAGGGGGGCAAAGAGAAAACTTTCATGGTTAGGACGTCACCCACCTCTCATCAACCTCATGGGTTAAATCTCCCAGGCTAAAGAGTTGGTAAGCAGCCTGTTTGGCCTCCTTCTTTGTTTTAAAAAACTGAACTTTCTTGGTTAATGTGCATAGGGTGCTCCAACGCCTTTCAAAAACTATGCGCAAAAACAAGTTGATTTTGTTATACAGAAGTCAAAAATTGTATATGTTGAATTTATAGGTGCACATTGTGTTTAGTAGTAAACTCAACAGACTTAAGCGGTGCTTCCACTTAAAATTTTATTTGCTGGCTGCCCCCTAAATTCCCTGGGCGTTTTTTCTTTTGAAATGTGTACATAAAATGCTCTTCACTTTTTGCTACACTTGCTCAACTTTGTCCAATCTTTATTTAATTTTTTTATCTCACCTGTGTGGATTATCAGATTTGCAGTTTTCTTTAAACCATAATCAGCAAAAGTGTTGGACACAGGAAAGAAAAGATAAAACCAAGTAGATTATTGATATTATTTTTATAATAGTCCCAGTGAAAAGGATAAAAATAAAATAAGAGAAAAACAAACTAATAAGATGTGTAAATTTAACATGAAAGATGGTGATTTAATGGTTTGGGGTCTTCTTGGCTGCCATATTGAGAACATTTTTCTCCACTAGTAAAAGATGTGATGAAACTATATAAGGGGAGCAAGTGGGAAAGCATAGTAGATACACTTGAGCATATTACATATTATATGGTTTTTATGCTAGGCTTGTAGCAGTCATCTAGATAAATCAGATTTCTGGATCTTGCAGTAGTGGTTATAAGTGTGATAATAAGATCAGAAACATAAAGGAGTCAAACAATGAGGGAATTTGTATACAATGAGATGCAGGGCTGAGTACTGCCATTTTTATAATAATTTACAAAATATTATGTGTTTCTCACCTTTATGAACCTAACTCTTTTTAATTTTATATTGATATATATCTAATGCAAAAATTTAATCTATAAATATTGGCCCATAGTGAGTGTTAAGATTGATTAAATTCAGTGAATTGCCTTGATGCATACCCTCTTGTTTGTCCAAGACCTATTGCTGATTATCAGCATATTTTCCATGCTTATCTGAGGAGCAATTTTTATGCGGATTAAGCATATGTACTAAAAAGACTTTTCTTAGTGTTACTCTCTGTTCTAAAATCCATGAGCCTTCTCCTGCCAAAATCATTTTGTGACTTAGTGCAAATTCAACATACATTTATTATTATAAGTTTTGTTTATTGATGCTTTATGAGAAGCATAGTGCCTTTCAGCACCATAAACATGTACATTTGGATCCAAAGCTTATATGGAAGAGTATAAATAAGATAATAGTTAGTTATAAAGTGTTTGTAAAAATTTCTCAAGAAAAAATGCAATATTTTATTAAGTATATTGTTTATACAGCTATTTGGTAACTGCTAACCTATATAATTGTTAAAATCAAGTATGATACCTAAAAAAGTAATATAAGAAGTTAGCCAAAAACGCAAGGGGATTTTTTCCTTTGTAGGAGGTGATGGTGTGGCTACCTAACAAGCTTATATATAACAAACCAGTTCCTTTGTCTCAGCATAGAAGTCATAGAAAATTACAAACTTTGATGTAACAATTGGAAACTGTACATGTATACTCCTAAGGTTGGGAACTTGGAAATCTGCTATATAAACAGTTGACATTTCATTTCTAATAAAAGACTTAATTGCCAAGTTGTTTTAAATATGGATATTTCTTAGAAGAACTAAATTTTTTAGATAGATTTTATAAATATTTTAGGCTTCTAATCCAATAGCAAGCATGTTGCTGGGATTCTGGCATTTGTTAGGCTTCTACACCCAAATTATGATTAATTTTCATAGCTCTTTCTAAGCTATTATTTATCAGTTAAGAATTTGTTCCCCCTTCTCCCACCTAAAATTATTGTTATTTCTCCAAAATAAAAGCCCATTTTTGAAATGTCAGGACCCCCACTTATGAAGCATGTTATAAATTTATTTATTTAAAGTTATTATTTTTGCATGATTGGTGAATGGAGAAACCCCAAGTCCAAGCTACCACATTGGTAATTTTTTATTATAATGGATATTGTAATAAGGGAGAATAAGAGCTAAAAAGGACCCTTGAGTACCTGGAATCTTCCCCATATGGAACCATAGAAAGTTGCTTAGGCATATGCTCAGTGGTGTGACAGGGCTAGGTTATAAAACACGTTTACTCTGGGTGGTTCATCGCCATTTGGGTGCATATCTGTAAAGCTCTTCAGATGACAGAGGCCAACGTGACATGGACACCTACTGCACCTTGGCCTGTGGGGTATATTATTGCATTTTAAGCCATCTTGTGAGCAATAGTTTGGAGCACCCAATCTCAGCAAAATTTGAACTTACCTTTCTGATGCCATTCAAACTATTTTCTGGTATTGCACGCTATCAGTAAAATACTATAGAATGAGGCAACTATTTATTTGTATGGTTGATTTAGCGTTATGATGAGCAAAGTCTTAGGAGCCTTGTCCATTACACTTGGGAGCTTCAATATTCTTGACACTCAGTGCTCTAAAAAAACTTCTCTTGACTTTCTGTGTATATGATCTTCAAAATTGTTTTGATAGTGCACTCTTAAAATTTAATGCATTTGTCCTTAGTATCCAATGGTAACGTCTCTTTATCCCCAACATCTCTTAATTTAAACTCTTTTTTAAAGATAATTAGATTAGTTGTTATTCAAAGATTGGTTTTACTGAAGGTAAGATTCTACAGCCAAGTTTATTGCATAAGTTTGTATACTTCTTCTAAGCTACCTTTTCTTTCAAAAAAATTATTAAAATTGTATTGGTTTTCAAGTTTGACATCCAACTTTCATTAGAAAAATGTATTAGGAAACCCCACTAAAAGTTTTAGATGTTTTATAATAAGTTTTTTAACCTATTAGGTAAATATAGATAAGAGTATCTTTTCCCTCTCTATTTACTGATATCAAAATAAATTACCCAAAGAAAATTCTGATGCTAAATCTATATTTTTCAATTTTTTAATTACATGCTAACCTTCATAACAGTTTATAGACATACACCTTTTTAACATGGAGTACTCTCACACTGAAATTTAGCAAGCCTACATTTTCTGCCTTTAGAATTATAAACACCATTAAATTTCAAACTTACTTCCCCTACTGCTACATACCTCACTAATATGAATGGGTAAGGTATATATTATCCATAGCATCATTGCTAAGGTGATAATTCAAACCTTTGCCTTTATCAGTC